>LPNX010373410.1:0-24143 GCA_001517045.1 Pseudotsuga menziesii
CATATTGGGAAAGATGGTGTTCTGGAGTCTAGCTGTCTGTTGTGGTACCCCAAGCCATAGGAATTTCTCTCCGTAACAATAGGAGGATTTGATCTTCTATAATTCAGATTCTTAATTTGAGGATCGACCTGTTCTCTGTTGAACACCCTATTATCCATAGTCAATCTGTCCACCATTGTCTTCAACATCATTTCAAACTTAATATCAGTGGTAGAAGAAGAAGTAGAACTTCCTTTTTCCTCCTATCAATGTCTCTGTGTTTCATTTTTCCACTTGCCATGATATTTGCCTCCACCTCCAAAGCATCTGTAAACATTGCGGCAAGAGTTGTTGAGTCAGAAATCAATCTTCTCCAATATGCATGGGCACCAAATGCAAATAAGGCGCTAACTAGGGTACCCATGTAAGGTCAGGCTCTACCACTCATATCATGCCACTTCTATAGCAACAAGAAGGTTCCGCGACATAATAGAGTGGGTTCGTACCTAAGGTTAAGATGGACTGGTCATAAGGCAATGCATAAGTAGCATGTAAGAGATGCCACCCAATCTGGAAGGTCTTCTACACAAACCGCTACGAGTACATGTCCTACTATGCGAATAGAGGTGTCGAGGTCGAACATAGTAGTCCATCGTCTGATTACCGGTCATTATTGCATATGAGATGCCTTCCATATACCTTGAGATCGCTCGGATTCGACCCTTCATTATCCCTTGTGAAGCTATATAAGGAACCATTGGTACATTGAAGAGGGGGGGAAGATATAGAGAGATTGACTTTCTCTTAATGAAAATGCAAAATCATTATCAAAGGCTCTAGTATAATGCAGTTTAGCGGTGGTTGTAGAAGGTTTTATATCTTCTGGAATAGAGTTATAAACCCTTATAAACCTACTTGAAAATTCATGGATAGATTCAAAACTCCCCTTTTTGAAACTGTTATACCGGGACAAAATCTCCAAAGGATTTTGTTTGTCATCCCATCTCTCTAGGAAAGCATTCTGGAAAGTTTGGAAATTCAATATAGATCCATCTGGAAAATCCTTAAACCATTTTTTTGCTTTTCGTGATAAACTTTGAGCAAATAACCTCATTTTAACATTTGCATAATCAACTTCCTCCAAGTCAACAAAATCCTCAAACTTAGCCACATTTTGTTTCGCGGTTATGTCTCCTTCTCCATCAAGTAAGGAAATTCTTTGGTAATAATTTTGAGGAAGGTCGTGTAATAAAGCAGGAAAATGCAAGGGAGCAAATCTGGATTCCATTGGTCTAGGTGGATTCAGAGGTACTAAGGACTTTTGAGTGTTTTGAACAACAAGTGTTTCAACTTTTGCAGACTATTGTAATTATCTCCAAAGGGAATCCAGCAAATAAGATTCTAGTCTAGGAGAATTAAATTCAGTATTCTTAAGATCAGACTCAGACTTAGTTTCAACAAACCTTTTCCAACATTAACTCCCCATTCTTGATCCAAAACACTAGGGGAATCCCGAGAAGATGATGCACCAAACAAAGAAAGATCTATTTTTTCTTTATCCTTTTTCTTAAATAACTTTTCTGGATCTTCCAAACTCTTTAAAATTTCAGTGTTATAATTACCTCATGTATGTCTTCTCAAAGCCAGAATGACCTCTTAAATTTTGAAAAAATTTACAATGGAATCGCCAAGGAAAATATACAACCTTCTCTACTGACAAAAATTATTGTTTGCCCACAGAAATATTTTCTTGGTATTTAAAACTCTATTGTTCTTCCCAAGGTAGATTTGCACTTTTGGTCCCTAGCAATGGCACCAGCAATGGCTCCAATTTGTTAACACTCAGAATGTACCCAGGTTGCAAAACATAAATCCCAAAGGTAATAGCAAAAACCACTTTAGAAAGAAACTAGCTTTCCTTTCTAGAGAGGGATCTCTCAAATATAAATTTAACAAGGCCAGATATAAAATCAATACTTAAACATCATATAGATGGTTGAAACGATACACATAATCATTGGCCAATGGAGTCAAAATACATAAAAATATCACAAGGTCGCATGCATGAGATTTCGTCAAAGGCAAGATAACCACTCAATTACAGTCATTCATTTAGTTCAGGTGCAAAAGGAAGAAATATGAACAGTCCATTAATATAGAGCATCATAAGATGAATTCCATATTAACTTTAGCAGAAACATTTGTGCAATACCTGAAACAATAGTCAGAGCACAACAAGTATGAATTCCAACCATTCAACACTACGCTTTAGATACGAGGAAAACAAAATGGAATGTAAACACTAGAATAACAATCACATAGGAAAGAAAATACAGACTGTAATGTAAACAGCACAAGAATATTTGATACCCCACATGCATTCAACTTTGCTATTAGAATAGAGAGGATCTATTCTAAGCCATTGATTTTCACATCCTTGTTCTATACCATTGGATTATGATATAATTTCATCGTTTATGTGCCCTTTTATCATACATTCACATTCTCATATTTAACCAAAGTCCAAATAACCATCATTTTTCTTCACCATGTTTCCCTCGATACTCTGCAAGTTAGTAAGTTGTTAACACCACTAATATCTTTGAGAATTACAAATCTTTATCAATACATTCTTTGTAATTTTTTTAAAGGATTCAAAAACTCTGTTTGCTTGAGGGTGATAAGATGTTTTCGTCTTATGTTGAATGTGGAATTCCTCCATGAGTTCTGCAATCAACTAGTCGAAAAAGTGTGTACCTTGATCACTTATTAAAATCTTTGGGCATCCAAATCATGTCACGACATTCTCAAATAAAAACATTGTAGTGGTCGTAGTACTACAATCCATTACTAGTGTTTCTTCAGCACATCTGGTTAGGTAATCAGTCGTGGTAATAATATAGCGTGCACCTGTGCACTTTCTTGTCAGATTGGTAGGACCCACAAAATCGATGGCCCATTTATCAAATTCTTGCAATTTTATTTGAGTTACTAAGGAATTGCATCCCATTGCAACTTTTTTCTAGTCCTGTGGAAGGCATCACAATTGCGACAATGATCCCAACCATATGCATGCATGGTGGGCCACCATAATCTTGCTTGCAAAATATTGTGCATTGTATCTTTTCATGTGTAGTGGCCTCCTCCAACACCATCATGTGCTTCATTTAATATCAATGGTCACTCATTCACCAAAATTCATTGATGAATAACCTCATCAGGACCCATTTTATACAACTATACAGCGATTAACTAGAAATCAGTGCATCAGACAACTAGTTGTTTCTTCTCCACAATGGTGAATTCAACTGGCATATAACCTATGCTAAAAAATTGTATGATATCTCTATAGTGATCATCAAACATGTTTATCACAAAAAAATGTGCATCAGGGATATTATCATCCAGGTTACTAGGATCTTCACCACTTTTTATCCTTGAAAGATGGCCTAGTCCCAAATTCAATCGACCGGTTTTTAAAATTATTCCGAAAAAAAATTCCTAGAAGACGAGAATCCAATGGCATATATTCCCCCAAACACTGGCTTATTGGCCAAGTATTTCAATGTAGAATGGACAGTGTACGTATTAAATATTTCCACCCAACAAATAATGTCTAAATTTATGCAGCACATATACCATTGCTAAAACTTCTCTTTCCGTTGTGGTATATTTTTTCTCTACACTCGACAACTTTTTGCTAGAAAATGCAATGGGATGATCAATTGATCCTTCACCATGCTGCATCAGCACCACGCCGAGCACAAAATATGATGCATGGATATGAACATGAAACTCCTTTTTCTAGTCTAGAAATACAAGTATTAGCACAATAGCCATCTTGTTTTTCAATATGTTCAGACTCTCTTGGGTGCTCTCTATCCATTGAAACTTAGCATCTTTTTTTCAAAAGATTTTCCATCAGAGAATTCACCTCCACATATCCTTTGATAAATTTTCTATAGTACCAAATGTGTCCTAGTGTTGCTCTCAAATTTTTAACTGTAGTAAGTGGTGGTAGATCAAGAATGATCACAATTTTAGTCGTGTCAACCAAAATTTCATCATGACAAGACACATGTCCCAACAAAGCTCCAAATGGGTCGCAAAAGATACATTTATTCAAATTGAGTGAAATTTGATACTGGCAACAGCATTCCAACATCATTCTAAGTCTCTTAATGTTCTCTTTTATGATCCTAAATATTTTCCAATCATCGAAGTAGACTTCAAAAAAATTGTTTATGAAATATTTAAAGGCAAGGACTACAATTCTGGAAAAAATTATAGGATAATTGTTAAGTCCAAAGGACATTAATGTATATTAGAAACATATACACTCCATTGCAAAGGTATTCTTGTATTGGCCTGATCTGATGCTAGACAGAAAATCCATCAGTGAATGAATACATTTCCTGCCCTTTGACACTTTATGGTACTTCATCCATAAATGGAGTCTGAAACAGGTCATGTAAACAAGAATCATTCAATTTTCTCAGGTCGACACAAATTCTTACTTGACTTGAGTTATTTTTGTCTTGGACTACTATCGTACTAATCCATTATGATTCTTTGACAGGTTCTATAACACCTACCTATAGCATTTGGTCCAATTCATCATTGACCTTTTCTTTGTATCGTGGATTCAATCGGTATCGTTGTCGCTTGAATAGTTTTGTGTTGGGCCTCAAAGGTATTTTCCTTTCACCAATATCTTCGACTATTTCCTTCATATTTGAAAATATGCTAGGGAAGAGATCATAAAACTCTTGCAATAAATTAGTGATCTTTCCTACAGTCTCTTCATCCCAATAATCTCCAATATTGGTGAACTTTGGCTTGTCAAGCGAGCCAATATTAACTTTCTTGAATTTGAGTGGACTCAGGAATTGGTCACTATAAATATCAAATCCCTTCACTGCACACATATCTTTTGACTCTCCTATGTTTATTTCGAGCAAGTCGTCACCATCTGATTCTCCCTTCACATTTTAGAGTTTCATCCAATGGTGGATTGTCATGTTGCATTGATGGATATTTGTTAGTGTAATAGTAATTTCTTCAAATATCTTCTCTTTCATTACTTGCAGTGCAACATCAATCGTTCAGTGATCATCTACAAACCTGAATGTATGTGTGAAACTAGCAGCTAGCTATTCCCACTCCATAGTTCCTCTTTGCAGTTCAACAGATGTATACTAATTCCTTGGTATCATGTCCAATGTATGTATGAAGTGATTAACCAATCCTTGTTGCGGATATTCCTGCCATGTCATGTGACAATTCACAATATATTTGATAAGATTTGGCAATATTGTATTCTTAAGCCATTATAACTGATTTCTAATTTAAATATGATCTCCATCAATCTTCTACATTGCGACCATTCAGAGATAGATTATTTATGTGTACCCCAACATCTAGCGCTTGTAACTTTTAGCACAAATTCCAAGGAAGACAATCACTGTGATTCCGTAAATTTTTCTTCAAATTCAGCTAGAAAAGATGCAAGGTTAGGAAAACATTCATATGTAGGTAGTTCACTTTCCTCATCTCCTACTCGTCATAGAGATATTATAGTTCTTGCACATCTTCTCATGGAAAATTCGTGCATCCGATTCTACCAATTCTCTAATGATTCACCTAAATCGGATGTAGACAATATAACACTCCGCAAAATCATCTTTCCATCAGATGTTGGGTTTATATAGTCATTCCTAGAAGAAATGACCTTACATATGCGATCCAAGTAATCACCTTATCGTTCACTATTAACTGGCTCGACATATCTCTGTCCTTTCTAGGGGTCAATTGGCATGACCACCCTTATATCTGAATATTCAAATGACAATATTATTCACTTGAAATTTATGATGATCTGGTTTTCTATCGCCCAACAATCCCTAAAAGTGCAGGATATGGGTTTGTGTCATCGATAATGTCGATCACTTCAAAGTCTTCATATGTTCTCAAACCTTATACCTCAACAGTTACTTGAGTCATTAGACCAATGAGTATAACCTTCAATTGAATTTATAGCCTTAATTGAATGGAAGACCCATATAGTCGTGGATTTTTCATGCTTTCCTATGTCTTCCTTGTCAATATATTGACATTAGAGCTCGTATCAAAAATGATATAATCCATGTCATAGTCTGCTATCTGTGTAATCATTGGAAACTCACAACAAGTTTTTAATCTGTTTTTGACATGGTTAAATTTTATTTTGGGTCACAACTCTTTTGGATTTTCTTCTATGAGTGTTGTCAATTCTGTGACGACATCTTTAACATGGATTAGCACTAAGCAACTTTTGAAAAATTCTTTGAAATTACTAAACTTTCTCGTTGGTTTCTTCTCGAGTATTTGATCGAACCTTTCAGGAAGTTCTCTTCCTTTTCCAGATGTCGATGCTTGATTTGTCACAAAACATTCTAGTCGTACATCAAAGAATAATTTATTTTCTTTCTGGACATAGAACGGTACTTTTTTTGTGTTGTTGGTCGCACCTCTAGTTGTCCATGATGTTCATCCTAGTATGCTTCATTCGCAGCACCTTCCCTTCTGACAACATCAATATTTTCTTCCCTTGGATTGCCATAAATCATCTGGATGTCCTTATTGGAGTTTGGATTGGGATTATACACATGGTTGGGATTTCCCATACTTCGAGCCTACCACTTTGCAATTAATTGTGGACAATGTTTGACACTATGATCAAATTTTTTACTATACGAATAGGTCTTTGTAGGATTTGCACAATCTTGAGCAAAATTTCATGGTTTTCCATAGTTATAAAAAAACCACTTGGCCTCTTCCTTGAGCAATTCCTCCTCCTCCTTGTTGTTGTTGTCCTCAGCCTTCAAAATTTCTACCTTCCCTAGGTTGAAGGTAGTGTTTTTGTGATGGATACTAATTTTGTTGATATTTTGATTGACTATATTGAGGTTGTTTAAATGTTGGTGGTGTATATTGATCAAGATGGTATGGATATTGCACTCATTCAATTACATATTCTCATCATTCTTCATCAAGTAGGTATCCTATGTCTTGTCTTGCAATACCTAGAATGCGATGCAATATTTCTTACCATGTCCTACAGATTTATAAAATTTGCAATACAGACTAGCTAGTTTACTTACAATATTCTGCAAATAAAAATATTCTTTCAACTGATGACCTCTATTATGGCATATTCTACACCAAGGAATCCCTTGTGTGTTTATTGGGTCGGCGCTCTTGCTGCGACATAGTTCATGAGTGTCAAAAAATTGTGTTTATGGTGTCCTTCTATTCTACATCTTGTATACCATAGCCCTTCCTGAACCTCTTTTCCTTTTTTGATTTCATGGATTTACAATGTAAGGTTATCCAGTTGCAACTAAATATGCATCATTATTGCAGAGGTTTCTCCAATCAGTGAGCATTGTAACATTATTGATATTTCCAAAGATTCTGTCTACGACACAATATTTTGATGCATCAATGGAAGTCAAATGCACAACAACAATGTGGAACTGAACCATTCCTTATGATGTACACCTGACATCTAGAATCTTACTTTGGTAATTAATGTCCTGAATCTCTGGTCAAAGTCCCAAGCATATTATGTAGGTAACTATTTGATTTCTTTAATCTTTGTAATGCATTGTGACTTAGATTTCATCTTTTTGATTTCACCTATCATTCCGACTCGAATCTGGTCGAGCATATTCTATGTAACTCCTATAGACGCTATAGAAAACTTCATGTACCATTCTAGTGCAAGACCTCACAAAGTCATGACCATATGTGCTTTATTTCTGTCTTCATTTTTTACTTATCGCATAGTTAAGAAAGCTTCACAAAGAAACCAATTTGTCTATGGGTCTTCCAACCCATTTCTGTCAAATATCGGCAACTCAATTTATATTCCAACCATTATGTTAACTACTGTAATACTTGGGCACAAATTTTGATACTCAAACTCCCTTGTCCTCTATTCATAGCATTAGTACTATTTGTGTTAACAAAACCAATTGGAAATGAGTTTTTAGACCTTACCTCTGGTGATGTGCATAGGGTTGTAGGGGTATCATACTTGTGTTCTTGGTCTAGAGCTTCCGTTGTATCTTCTTATTCTTCTTCCCCTTTGGATATCGGTTGATATTATTCTTATTCATCATAAGATCCTTTCTCCATGTGTGACAAAATCTCATCGTATTCTCCTATGGTTGTACTGTAACTTCCTCTTCTAGTGATATTATTTCTTCTCTTTCCCTACCTAAATCTTCTTCCACTTCTTAAATACAGAACCTCTAGTTCAATTTCCCTATCACTGGGGAACATCTCAACTTTGTTTTCACCATTTTCACACAGTTTTGTTGTGATATATCCAACATTCTACATACAGTTTGCAACTGTGACAGTTCTAGGATTCCTTTTTCATGTATGAGCATCTTTAACCTAGTTTTCAAGGATGATAGATATCTTCCCCAAGGTCCTTTAAAAACTTTTCTCTCCACCTCACTATATGAGGTTCTTATGTTGACAAAAAAACAGTAATATATTCTTCCAAACTACTGTCTACCAAGAACTCAACAACCCTCGACACAGGGTTTCTAACACTTTTTATCCACTGAATTAACTTAGGATCCCACTACACTGGTTCTCTTCCTTACAATTCTTTGTTGGATTTCCAACTTTGACAACCACTCATGCAACGTAATAGGAAATTAAAAAAATAAAATATCATGAATATCCATGTACAGATATCGTCCCAACCACTCTATTGGATTCAACCGATATCCTTTGATCTCTTCTTGTGCAAAATCTAATGCTTTAAAATCCTCCTAGTTTTGGATTTCAGTATTTGTTGGATGCCACAACATGTCCCTCACCAAAATGAAATGGGTCCCCGCAATGGAACCATTTGTTGGCATTGAACTCTCTTAGACCCATGTTCAGTCGCTCCCTTGCGCACAACAAAGCCAAAGATATCAACCACACAAAGAAAGGCTCAATCCACAACACCTGCGATGCATATGCAGTCTCACCTGAGATATATTTTATGGGAAACTTTCGTAACAAGGTTTTCGCAGTTGGGTGGGGGATTTTGTGTCCCTTGGTGTTCTACCAAGGTTCTTGACACAGGGTGATGGGTGGGGTATTTATACTTATTTCACATATTTATGCTACGATATAATTTATCCTTGGACAAGTATTATAACAAAAAACTTGATGAAGAATAGGCACATTCAACAATCACAGTGCGATAAATACATATAAACTCATTCATAAGAAAATACATAAACACATATTCACAGTCACATATATATGCAACTCAATCACATTCATCATTCACACATTTGACATAGTATCTAAAGTGGAAACACATTCAGGAAAAACCACAAAGGTGCTCTTCATATGGCATGAGAAATATATGGCACCTTTGGTCTGTGCACTAAGTTGCAGACTCTGTTCTAGATATTTATTTCTTATCTAGATGAACTTCTTCCTCTCTCATGCTCTCTAGTATTTTGTTTCTATTAGCACTATTTTATGCTTGCGAGAATTGGTGTTGCTGGATTATGAAAATCAATTATTTTGTTGGTGGTTGGCTAAATTTGGGGCTTGAGTCAAATACTAAATCATTTAAATTTTACGGAGTTTGGCTAAAGGAGAATTTTAATGGTTATTTGAGAAAAAAGGAATTTTAAAGGCCTTTGGTTAAAAATGAAATATTTTTTAATTAAGGAATAGGTTTATTCATTATGGATAAATCTTGTAAGATGTTTACCAAGCATATTTTATATAAAAGTGGGTTAAAGTTTATTTTTATAAATCCAAAAGTAAGGAGTGGCTATTTTTATGGGAAAAGTAAATGTGGATATTTTACCAAGATATAGTTTAGGCTAAGCTAAGAGCCAAGTGCTCAAGATATAACCACGTTATTTGTTCTTTGGCATGAAGTGAAAAGATGGGGTCCACACACCAAGCAAATCCTTCCACCAAAGTCCAAGCGCATACCTCCCAAAGGAGTAATATGTTTCATTGTGCCTTGGTATAGAGTGAAATTGTTGATGCCTATAAACGATTGAAATGACTCTCACTTTGTGCATGTGGGATAATACCCTTTCAAAAAAGAAGCAAAATTATGAGCGCAAAGGACAAAATTCTTTATGAGCAGGAATTTAAATTGAATCATGCCTCAACTACTTGAAATAAATTCACAATTTTCATTTTCACTCCATATGCTGGGTATAAAAAAATGATGAGTTTCACTCATAATTTAGCAATAAGTGCCTTATTGGCGGAGCTGATGAATACTTGCAGCTACTTGGTATTGCTAACAATGTAATGTGCTCCTTGTGTAATATGACTCAAGAATGTTGTTACTGATCTAAAAGGATTAGGATTGGAGTTTTATGTTTTGGCTTGAGTAGAGCAGGCATGATTAGTGTTCTATCAGTTGCAGCATGTTTCAACAATAGAGTCATACAACATTAAGGATGCACTCAAAGGAGCCTAGGTGCATTGCCTGTGCAGCTAAGAATTGATCAATGGTCCAAATGGAAACTACATTTCATTTGACGAATCAAATAAATTCCACGATGTGAACTTGAAAGGAGAAAATAAATATGATGTGAACTTGAATGGCGAAACTATGTTTTCATATTCGTGGAATAAAATTGATCGTCATCAAATTGAAAACATGTGGCAAAACAATATGGTTTAACAAGATTGATCAACAGCCAAAATAAATTCTGCATTGTCAACTAACAAGGAGAAATTAGGCTTTGAGATTTGCGGAATTGTTATGCTGTCGGAAAGTTAGAAACTTGGTAAGCATCCATTATCCATTCAAATTGATAAACAACTCAAAATAATTCCTCTAGGCGAATGTGAATGGAGGGTAAGATTTCAAAACTCAGTAAAATTATATGCCGTGGATAAATTCGAAGCATGTGTTGGTGTAGGATCAATTTGAAAATAAATTGACGTATTAAGTTCATTCCAGTGTTAGAAATAAAAAAGAATTTTAAGGCTCTTGGTTTCACTTTAGAGTTTTAAATGAGTAAAGGTTTAGATTTCTACGACCTTTGGTGAAAATATGCTAACCTAAAATAAACCAATGAGCATTTCGTAGAAAATATTTAATGCACTGTGTCTTAGTCAAAGAAATTATTGTCTCACTATATGGAAAATCATGTTGTGATTACTCAATGATATTATTCAAGCACATTTTTGTGTTTTTGTCATTTTGCTCAACTGTTATAAAACATTATGACCGTAAAAGTGAACAAATTATGGAAATATATACAGCTGAAAAAATGATGCTCACAAACATTGTACTAATTTTGGACCAAATGATCTCAATTCAGAATTAAAGATGCAGAGCATGGTTGTTTTTTATGAAAATGATTGTTTTGGGTCATTATCTTCAATCAATTGTTTCCTCCAAACCAACACATATTTTGAAAAACTTAGAGAGGTTTGTCTTTATAGCATACCCATATACAACAAAATATCTCAGTTTTTACACATATGCTAAGGATTGAGAGAATCAAGGTCATCTTCAGAGGGAAAATGTTCATATTTCAAAATGACTGTTCTAGTCATCAGATGCAAAGAATTGTTTCAATTAAATAAAGATGAAGTTTTAGAAACTGAGAGAGAATTTTCTTTGGAAAATGATTATGACCAATAAAATCTCTCATTTTTCACAAATATGCTATGGTTTAGGAGAAACAAGGTGAGTTTTACAAGTGATTTTTTAGGTTCTCCAAAGGATTGTTTGAGACATCAAATTCAAAGAATTGTTTTAGACAAAAGGAGTTTAATTTTACAAAACTGAGAGAGTTTTGTGTTCCTAACAGGCCTATATTCAAAATCCTCCTTCCAGTTTTACACAGGTATCATAGATTGGGATAATTTAAAATATCTTCTTAGGGTATATTTTTTCCAAAAAAATTACAAGTTTACTATCTCAGTCATCAGTTTCAAAGGAAGATTTCGAGGATCTGGAGGTGAATTTGGAGAAAATAAGACATGGATTTTGTCAAGAAAGTCGCTAATTAAAAAAAATATTTCATTGTTTGCACATATTTCACCAGTTGTTATATGCAGGAGGGGATGTTAAACCTATTTTTTAGCGGTACGCGTTATATTTATGTTTTATGTAAATCATGGTGTATATGCCACATTCAAGTTTGTTAGAAGTTTTTTCTTACGTTTGTAACTAATTTTGATTCTAAGGTTAGTCTAGGAGGTCTGATACATTATAAATACACCTCTTGCAGAGGGAGAAAGATTTGGGTTTTCAATAGCAGAGAGGCTCTGTAGTGTAATGGGTTTCAATTCTTTTATAGATGAATAAAATTGCAAAGGAGGAATGTTAAACGTCTCATGGTAGAGATTCATGTGCCATATTTTTCTTCAATAAGTAATATATTTATGTGATTGTCTATCCTGTTTTCACTCCATTTTGTATTTGCTTTCATGTTTGAGCAGTAGTGTATATGGACCAGAATTCATCTTGCATGCTCTAGGTCCATTATTCAAGAATTTTAAAACATTTTCTTCTAAATTCTTGCAGAATTCACCCTAGTCAAGTGCTCTGTTTGATGGGTTGTCTCCCTCTATCCACTAATCAACCTACTAATACCTCCAGATTGATTAAACATTGTATATCTTCCCTCTATCCATAAACCTTTCAGATTTTCTACCTTCTGCACCCTACTTCAGACCTGATTGTTGACTGCATTGCCCAATGGTCTCCTCCATGATTGCCCCACAAAAAATTTATAAAAAAAAACTTTTTCTATTAAGAAATCTTACCTTTTGACTGTCTTTGATTGAATATTTTGAGTATGAAAACCTTGTAAATAATGAGAGATCCCTCTCTTACTTTATTAGATCAGAAATATAGTCTAAAATAGTTTTGATGTTACCCTAGGATTTACCTTTCACAACCTGGGTACATTCTTGGTGTCAACAATCTCTATTCATTCTCTACCAAACTCTACTTACGATTCACACAAATCCTGGATCAACTCGACTTCCTCTACGACTCTATTTTCAATCTACACATAGCATGAATTGACTCAATATCTTCTATACTCTTCCGCACTCAGCTATAAGGTCTTTGAATCCTATCTATGGCTCTACACAAAACATACAATACAACCTTATCGTAATATCACATCCCATAAATGATAAAATGACTAGAGAGTGTCTAACCATCATACAACTTAGGGTCCTTCTTTTATAGACTCTTACATGTCACTTTAAGCACGCATTCTCACATGGTTTACTCTGTTGCATCCTTTCCTTCTATCATGGATTCTCTTATATCGCAAACTCTCTTCTTCTATTTCCGTAGCTTCCTCTTCAGCTACTTCTTTCCTTAGCTCTTTATTATTTGTCTGTTTATGTTCATCTTATGTCACATCTTCCTTCCTTCCATCTCTACTGCTTCTGTCGCATCCTCCTTCCTTACTGCTTCTTATACATTCTTCTTCCTTATTTCCTTCTAGAATTATTATGTTGCATCCTCCTTCCTTACTACTTCTTCTACTTTTTCCTTCCTTCATTCCTTCTCAACTACTTCTTTTGCATCTCCTTTTCGTTCTTTTGTTATTCCTTCTCTACTTTAGTCGCAACTCCTTTTACTTCTTGCGACCCGACTCTTTTCATACTTGGGGCTGAATTCTAACTGAAGTATGCTTATCTTTCCCTAGTCCCAACAAAAACCTGAATTTCTCAAGAATTAATTATGAATATTTTTCTCTAACAATGAAGGCTTTGTTCAGAGTTCAATATGTTTGAGAGATAGTCCAAAATGGCTATACAGAACCAACAGATCAAGCAACATAGAATAATCTCACGCAAGCTGAGAAGGATGTCCTAAGGGAACAAAGGAAGAAAGATGAAAATGCTATGTTATACATACATAAAACCATGTATGAAAGCATACTCCCAACAGTGGCAGTAGATAATACCATAATGAAATCATGGGACACATTGGAAACCGCTTATCAATGCTTAGACAAGGTAAGGACCTCTAAGTTGCACATTCTTAGAAAATATTTTTAATCTTTGTCCATGAAAGACATAGAGTCAATGGAATCATTCTACACTGGAGTTGTTGGTATGATAAATCAATTGAAGTATCATGGAGAATATATAGAATACATAAGGGTTGTTAAAAAAATTCTTAGAAGTCTTCCCTCTAAATTTGAATCATTGGATGTGACCTTGGAAGAAAACAAAGACATGTCACACTTTACCATTGATGAGTTACAATATTTGGTCATCAATCATTAATATATAATCCACTCATCAAACACATCATTAAAGAGTGCATTCGCAGCACAAACATCCATAAGTTGTGGAAGAGACAAGGGAATATATAATTCTAGAGGTAAAGAAAGATGTTTTTCCAAAAGAGGACGCAATAGTAGTCTCGCGAATGTCACAGATAGAGGACAGAATCAGAACCCCAGTCATCCAAGTGGTCACAGGTTTGATAAATAAAAATTTCAATGTCATTATTGCAAGAAATTTGGTCATTATGCATATGAATGCAGGAAGAAGCAGTATGACCAAGGAAGGAAAAGCACGAACTAGTTGACAAACACTAGCACTTCATTGAGTGCAATTTTAATGGCATGTGCATCACCAATTGAATGTAATTATGTCCAAGAAAATACATGTGACATATGGTATTTAGATTTAGGCTATAGTAATCATATGACTAGTAATTTAAATTTGTTTTTCAATCTAAATAAATAAGTTCAAACTGATGTCCCACTTGGAAATAATGTCTCAGTCACTGTTTTGGGAAAAGGTACTGCTACTATTCTAACCAAGTGTTGATGTATTTATAACTATGGAATGTATTCACTTTTATATAATAAATTCATGCAAAGTCATTGAGGTTATCCCTCCATTTTAAGTCATGGAAATAGTCCCCACAATTAAGTTGAGGTTAACTCTCCTTGTTAATTAGGGGGGAAGTCCCCACAGTTGTGGGGAGATAGGGTTATTAGACTCTCCTAGAGAAGTTGACCCTGGTCAGTAATTTTCAAGTTGGAAATTAGTATAAATAGAGAGTGAGCCTCTCTATTTGACAACACACTCACCCAACTATAGTGCATAGGTGAGAGAAGAGGAGCTCACACAAGTGAGAGAGAGAACAACTGTTGGAGACCATCTTTCTATCTTTGAGTTTTATTGCTGCCATTGGTGCTCATTCTATCTCTGAGGAAGTTGGAGGATTTTATCCTTTATGGGTTCCCTAAGGAAAATCTTTGTGTCTATTGTCTCTTGTGATTAATTGTTGTGCATGTTATTCTCTCAAATAAGATCCTAAGATAATACTATCTAATTGATAAAAATATAACATGGTATCAGAGCTAACTTGAGAACAAGACACTGTGCAGCTGTAGAAGCTATGGCTTCTTAATTTTTAGGTCTCTCTCCATAATCCATCAGTAAAAGGAGGCTAGGATAACTCTCCATTGAAGGGCACATCTTTCTATTGAAGCAGAATTTGGTTCCACGCATTTTTAATTTTTGCTGCGAGAAATTAGGGATTTTTACAAAAGACGAATTTTTGAGTGAGCCCAACATAGGGTTTCTTTCCTCATCAAAATTGAATTTTAGAGACCAAGGTTGAATATTTTGGTTGATTAAAAATATGAAAAATTCAAACCCTGGTTTGACCTTGGGCCTGAAAAACCCTAAAATACTAAAACAGGTAGGTTTGGAAAATTCACTATATATCGAGATTTAAGAAGTCTTAGGGTCTGCCATTTTCATAGGCCAAGGATAAAATCCCGATGTACCATGTGTAAACATTTCAGAATTATATTCATTGTATTATGGGAGATATGATTCCTCCAAATAAGGGTTTCAAACTCTTCCAAGATTTATCTCTAAATAGGACACTTAGGGAAAATTGCTATATCACGAGCTACGAAGGTCCAAATGAAATTGCAGAATATGTTACAAATAGGGAACAACCTGTAATTTCTGGGGAAAAAGTTTCAAACCTTGATGATGAAACACGCACATGTGGAATTCCGTGCAAGTTCCCTATGCTGAATAGTCCTGAAATAAGTCACCTTGGTAAAAATATCATACTTCCCAATTGGTGAAACCAATTCTTCTCAAAAATATGGTGTTAGAAATAGGATAGATGAGGCTGCATCAGTACACAATTTCAGAAATAGAGGAGTAGTAATTTCATAGATACCATAGAAACCATATTAGGAATTTATGTAGAGTAAATTGGAAAACTAGGGCTTCCTATTCTGGGATCTTCCCTCCATTGATTTCAGAAAATGAGTACATTGGAAAGCTCACCTTCAAGAGGACCATATTTATATCCAATTAGATATGAAATATTCCAAGTTTTGAAAATTAGGGTTTCTCTGAAAAACCCTAGATCAACCAGCTCTAGAACGAAAACAGACACCTCAAATCAGTAAGATCTAATATTTTGTTATTTACAATTGAGGTTATCATTTCAAGATGACTAATCACACTAGCTTGATGACAAGATTGGTGAATCTAAAAAATTACAAGCATGGAAGTATTATTTTTCACTAGAACTTGAAGAAAATGAATTGGACACCTACATAAGTGGAGAGGTTCTAGTTCCAGAGGGAGATGAGGCTAAATCCTTACAGAAGAAGAACTTGATCAAGGCTGAGAGGATCATAGTATACCACAAGTGTATTCCATAAAGACACCTAAAGAGATGTTTGATTCCTTGACCAAGCTATTTTTAACGGAAGAATATAAATCAGAAGAAGTATAGGAACTCCGTGATCCTTGAAGAAATTGACATGAATCAGTATTTTAGTAAGAAAGGTCTAGGAGCTAGAGGGAGATGAGGCCAAGGCTAGAGCCAAGTGTTAGATTTAAGACATTAAGCTAGAATTTCATTAGGATGTTTAACTGAGATAACAATAAGGACAACAATCAAACACAAGAGACACTGAACACAGTGTTTTTCCTTGGGGAAACCATAAATGGAGAAAATCCCGCAACTTCCTTAGAGATAGAATCAGCACTGAAGTGAAACCCAAAATAGTAAGATGATCTCCGAACAACAGTAACCTCTACCTTCCTTGACCTAGTGTCTTTCTCTTCCTCATCTATGTGCTACAACTGAGTGTGGATGAGTTGTGTGATAAATAGATAGGTCACCTCTTTATTTATACTGATTCCTAACATGACTAAAACCCTACTAGGGCTGACCTCTCTAGGAGAGTCTAATAACCCTAGTGCCCCGAAACTACTGGGAGTTTAACCCTTAGACAATAGGAGGGTTACCCACAATGACTTGACATGACTTGTTTACATTATAGATATTCCTGATAGGAACATCAGGGCATGACATGACACAATTACATCCCAAAATAAACATCGGGTTACAATAGATAAGAAATACAAGTGAATACATTTCGAAGTTACAATTACATCAACACTCCCTCTTAAGTAGGAAGGTATTCTCTCGATGCAACACAATTTTCATCACTAGTCTTCTTCTCTAAATCATCTCATCATCTGCATCTTCAAGTCATCTTCATCTTCAAGTCATATTCATCTTTGGATATGGACCATCACTCGATCTAGATCATCATCACTAGATTTGGATCATCACTCGATTTGGATCATTTCTGGATCTGGATCATCCCTTGATCTGGATCATCCCTCGATCTAGATCATCTCTACTGGATCATTAACACTAAATCTTCATAGGTGTTATCTCATGATTCTTCTCGTCACGGGAATTTCTACATAGCCAGCCCTTTTTCATGTTGGATGTAGGCCTAGCCACCATGTAGGTCTTCTTCAGTGCTTATATCTGACACTTAAGTCAGAATGGCCCGACCAACACTTACATATGATCATTTAGCAACTAGTTCCTATAATCATATCAGAAAGGAAACACTTAGAACTCACATCTGGTTGTGTGGTAATATAGCCCACAACCCTGTCAGAAAGGCCCAACACTCACATCCATTCAACCAATGATCGGAATGGCTCAACACTTACACTTGGCCATGCGAGGAACCAATCCTCCATGCCAAAAGGCTCTGCACTTACATCTGTTCAACCAATGATCAGTAAGGCTCTACACTTACATCTATTCAACCAATGATCAGAAAGGCTATGCACTTACATCCGTTCAACCAATGATCAAGAAAGGCCCTACACTTACATCCGTTCAACCAATGATCAGGAAAGGCCCAGCACTTACATCTGTTCAACCAATGATCAAGAAAGGCTTTGCACTTACATTCGACACATGCAAGGAACCAATCAAACATGCATGTTCAAAAAGGAGTGCACTCACATCTGATCTTGTAAGAACGAATCCTACAGTCATATCAAAATGGCCCCTAGTCCCAGATTGAGCTACCTGGTAACTGACCAAGTGCCTCCATTCTCTGAGAGAACAGAAGTTTCCCTTACATCTGACCTACTTGTCAGAATGGCCAACACTCACATCTGACATGGAATGAACCAATCCTTTCACCATGACAGAATGGCTCATCCCTTACATCTGACCTACTCATCAGAATGGCTATGGATTCAACACTCATATCTGACATGGAAGGAACCAATCCTCTCACCATGACAGAATGGCTATGGATCTCATCATTTTCCCTTGGAGGAAACCTCGATCTGGAGAACACCAAGATTCTCCCTGAAGTACTCAAACTTCACCCTAGCTAATGGCTTTGTCAACACATCAGTTATCTGTTCCTCCGTCGCAACATACTGGAGCTTCACCGCTCCCTTCTACACCATATCCTTAATATAGTGATAGTTGATCTCGATATGCTTCAACTTGTCATGAAACACTGGATTCTATGAAAAATTCATGCAACTCTGGTTGTCACAATGTATACATGTAGCATCCATCTAGAGATCAAATAAATCAGACAGTAGCTTCCGTAGCCATATGACCTCACAACTAGCTGAACAAGCTATGGCATACTCTATTTCAGTTGTACTTAGTTCCACACAAGATTTCTTCTTGCTAAACCAAGAGATCACACTTGATCCCATACTAAAGCAACACCTTGAAGTGCTCTTCCTATCGACAGCACTGCCTGCCCAATATGAATCAACATAACCCCCCAGGTTAATCTTCTGATTCGCCTCCTACTTGATCCCATAATCAATTGTACCCCTCACGTACCTTAGAATATGCTTTGTAGCAATCAAGTGAGCATGTATTGGATCTATTAAGAACTGGCTCAAGGTGTTCATAGTAAAGAAAATGTTTATTCTTGTGTTCATCAGGTACATCAAGGACCCAATCATCTGACAATACATTGTAGCATCAACCGTCTCTGATGAAGCATCACTCAATAGATTCAAGTTTGATGCCATAGGTGTGGTCATGTCCTTGCGGTCCATCATCCCAAACCTCTTCAGGATCTCTACGGAATACTTCCCTTGTCCGATGGAAATCCCATCTGCACTCTACCACACCTAGAAAATAATGCATCATACCCAAGTCCTTCATTTCGAACTCAGCAGCAAGATTTCTCTTCATATCAACAATCAACCCATCCATACTTGTTACAAACACATCATCTACATATAGTAGGAGCATCACTGGGTTGCCATGTTCAACCTTGTAGTAAAGGTTGGAATTTGCTTTACTCTTGGTAAAGCCCAAACTTGATAGAAAGCTATCAATTTTTTCGTACCATGTCCTGGGTGCCTGTTTCAAACCATATATGAATTTCTTCAATCTACACACATGAGACTCCCTGTGATGTGTCTCAAAACTGAGTGGTTGTTATTCATACACTTATTCTTCCACCACACCATTCAAGAAAGCAGTCTTGACATCCATTTGGTGTATCTTCCATTTCATTACTATAGCCAGAGCAAGTACCAATCTGACGGAAGTGTATCTGGCTACAGGTGCAAAGGTTTCTTCATAATTTATTCCTTCTTTCTGTGAGAAACCACAAGCCACAAATCTTACCTTATATTTATCTATGCTACCATCTATAGCATGCTTGATCTTGTAGATCCATTTGGAAGTTACAACCGACTTCCCTTTTGGTCTTGGTACAACATCCCAAACATCATTCTTCATGATCTATTGATACTCTTTGATCATAGCATCCTTCCATTCTTTTCGTTCTACCGCTTCTTCATAGTTGGAAGGTTCTTTGTTGATAACATCACATAGTAAAGCTACATATCCGGAACAACACCTGTTTCTCTTTCTTTCTCTATGATTCTCTTCTGGAGCCCCATATCTTTCTGCAACTTGGATAATTTCTCGTACCCAAGTAGGTTTCCTCTTCTGAGGATTCTTCTCCTGAGGTGGATCTACAAGTCTTTGTGGTTCTTCAAATTCTCAATCTTCTTCTTGAATTTATTCATTCATGGTTGTATCATGAATTTTGTGTTCTTTTGCTTCTTCAGTATCTTCAGCAGGTCTCTTTTTGGATTTGTTGTAAGCTATGTCTTCATCAAATGTTACATCCCTGCTGATGTTGATATTCTTGAATCCTGGGAAGTATATTCTGTAATCCTTCGAGATTTCAGAGTATCCCACAAATTTACCCTTCTTTCCTAAAGGATATAGCTTTGTTCTCTTCTCTTTTGGAATGTGTATGTACATTGGACAGCCAAATATTCTGAGATGGCTAACTTTTGGAGTCTTGTCGGAGAATACTTCTTCAGAAGTCTTGTTCTTAAGTACTATGTGTGGAGTATGGTTATGTACATACATTGTTTTTCTAGTTGCTTCTGCGCATAGATGCATAGAATTATCTTGATCATGAAGCATTGCTCTTGCAACTTCCATTATGGTTCTATTCTTCCTTTCTGCAACCCCATTCTGTTGTGGATTGTAAGGAGTGGACAACTCCCTCTTAATCCCTGATTCTCTACATAATTCTTTGAATTCATTTGATTTGAATTCTCCACCATTATCTAATCGAAAGGTCTTGATCTTCTTTTATGTGTGGTTCTCGATCAAGGCTTGGAATTCCTTGAACTTGCTGAAAAATTCATCTTCGTTCTTCATGAAGTAAATCCATGTCTTCCTAGAAAAGTCATCAATGAAAGAAACATAGTATACATACCCACTTAGTGAACTTTATGACATTGACCTGCATACATCGAAGTGGATGATTTCCAAGATTCCTTTTTCTTTTCTTTCGCTACTTGGAAATGTATTCTTTGTGTTCTTTCCTTTCACACATCCTTTGCAGAACCCTTCATGTTTTTCTTGGATTTTTGGAAGAACTTCAATGGATTTTCTTGCAAGTGGTAGTGCTCTATAATGCACATGTTCAAGCCTTCTGTTCCAAAGTTCATTTGGATCTACTTTGTCATGGACCATAGCTTGTTCTGGATAACCCTTCATCTTGTATAAGCCTCCTTCTTGTTCTCCAATCACTATTGCATCATCAATAGTCTTTCCTCTTCGCCACATGAGGACTTGGACATATACAAATGCAACCCTCATGCCTTTTGCATCCAATGCTGACATGGATAGAATATTCTTCTTCAGTCTAGTTACAAACAAGACATCTTTCATTTTTATAGACTTTTCAGAGTCTAGCTTGTAGGAGGATTCACCAGTACCTTTTATGGGATATTGGTAATCACCCCCAAGCTTCAACTTATGGGGTGAATTATGTTTAGATAGGTTCTTAAAGGATTCCTTGAAACCTATCATGTGCTTGGAAGCCCCACTATCAATAAGCCAATCTTTGCTTCCATGAGTGACAGTTCCCGTGAGAGCGGAGATCAGAACATATTCATCTTCACTTGAAGAGTCTTCACTTTTGAGTTTTACCCTCTGTTGAAATATTGTAACTTCGAAGAATATTCTTTATGTATCTTTTGTGGTCCCCGATGGTCCAACCAGGAGAACCACTTGTATTACATTGTACCCCGATGCTCCTAATCGGAAGAACTAATAAGAGTCATGAGGTAGTCCCCTCTAATTGTAAAGATGGGTCATCAGCACCCCAGTGTGGTTACTTGAGCCTACATGTGTAACTCGAGCCTACATGAGTTAACTTAAGCCGACATGTTGATTGAGTAAACTTTAAGTAAACGGATGAATATAAATAGAGGTGTAGTGCTCCTCATTTGTGACACACACACTCACTTGGAATAGCGCTCTTGTGGAGGAGAGGAGTTGCTGGAGAAGGAGGAGAATCAGGTTTTTGATCTCCTTGTTGGTTTTACCATTTTCCCTTTTGGGGCATCTATATTGAGGAAGATTTTGCTGGGTTTTTCCCTTTAGGGTTTTCCCAGGATAAATATGTGTTGTTCTTGTGATACTGTTTCTTTCAGTGATCCTGCTTTATATGCTTTTATTATGAAAAATGAAATGATATACTGATGTCTTAGTAAAGCATATGAAAAATTAACATGGTATCAGAGCTAACCTGAATAGGGAAGCTTTCACAAGTTCAGAAGCTAGGGCTTCTTATTTTTTGGTTCTCTCTCCACAATCAATCAGCAAAATAAGGCTAGGCTGACTCTCCTTTGAAGGATGCATCGTTCTGTCGAAGCGGAATTCCATTCCGAGCATTTTCAATTTTCGATGTGGAAATTAGGGCTTTCTACAGAAGAGGAATTTTTGGGTGAGACCAGCATAGGATTGTTCTCCTCATGAAAACCGAAATTTAGAGACCTGGATCAGTAAATTTGGTTGGGTAAATCTCTGGGAAAGTCAAACCCTAGTTTGACCCTGAGCTAGGAGAAACCCTAAATACTAAAACTGCTACGTTTTGGTACAGTCGCTATATTATGATATTGGCGAAGTCTCAGAAGATGAAAATTGCAGGGGCCGAATATAAAATCTTGATGAACACTGTGTCCAAAGGGAATCTTTGATTCGCTATATTATGGGAGATATGATCTCTCCAAGTTAGGGTTCTAGCCTCTTCCAGAAATCATCCATAAACAGGACACCTGGGGAGATCTGCAATATCTTGGGCTATAGAGGTCCAAATGGAATTCCTGAAGAAGTTACAGAAAGGGCACGGAATTTAATTTCTATGGTCCGAATCTCAGACTCAGAAGATGAACCAGTGACACGTGGAAGGCCGTACAACTTCGCTGTTCTGAACAGTACTGTAACAGGTCACCTTGGGAAAAGGATCCTAAATCCAAAATGGTGAAATAAATTCTAATTAAACCTATGGTGTTGGATCAGGGACATGCGAGGTTACCTCAGTGAGAAATTTCAGACACATAGGATCAGTAAGTTTGGAGCTATCACAGAAATAGTAACAGGCATTTCTGCAGAAGAAATCAGAAAATTAGGGCTTCCTGTTCCGGGAGTTTCCCTTCACTGTTTTCAGAAAAGGAGTACATTGGATAGCTCCATTTGAAGAGATATATCTGTTTATCCAATCATATCTGAAAGATTCCAAGTTTTGAAAATTAGGGTTTCTGTGACAAACCCTAGATCAGCCAGCTCCGGAACCAGGACGGACACCTCAAATCGGTAAGATCTAATCCTTTGCTATGTTCATTTGAGGTTCTCTTTTCAAAGTGATCTATGACATCAGCTTGATGATAAGCTTGATGAAGTTTACAACTTCCAAGCCTAGAAGTATATTATCTCTCTGAAGAAAATGGATTGGACACCTACATGAGCATAGAGGTTTTAGTTTCAGAGGGAGATGAGGCTAGAAGCCTTTCTCAAGAAGAAATTGGTCAAATCCCAGAAGATCATTGATGATTCAGTTTCGAATCAAATTGTACTACAAGTGTCTTCCCTAAAGACATCGATGAGGTTTGATTCCTTGACCAAGCTATTTAAAGGGAAGAACATAGATCAGAATATGACCTTAAGAAACCAGCTGAAGAATGTGAAGATCCAGAATGCAGAGACCATGCAGTCATAAGGATCTCTCAAATCAAAGAACAACTTCAAGCGGGGAAAGAAGAAGTGAAGAATGCAGAAGTGGTGATGGCCACCTTGGATGGCCTCCCTGGATCATGAAATTCATTCATTTAAGAAATATGTTCCAGAAGGAAGTGATTACTTTCAGCCGAATTTGGGAAAAAGAAGAAGCTCGTCTCTGAAGATCAAGCTCTCATCTTCCAAAGAAGATCCCTCAATCAATGAGAAATATGAAGATCTCAACTCTTGAAGAACT
>LPNX010373422.1:1602-36697 GCA_001517045.1 Pseudotsuga menziesii
GGATGGGTTGATTTTGGGGCGATGGTCACTGTCCCTCGGTCGAGTTCGCTATCCCTCGGTCGAGCTCTGTCCCTCGGTCGAGTGATTGAAAATGACAATTGGGGCCCCCACGGCCCCTTTTTATAATTTTTTTTGAAAAACGTACCTCGGTCGAGGTATGTACCTCGACCGAGGTTCATACCTCAACTGAGGTTTATACCTCGGTCGAGGTATTTATTAACCCTCGTTCGAGGTTATAATACCTTGACTGAGGGTTAATAAATACCTCGACCGAGGGCTTAAAAAAACCTTGGTCGAGGGATTTATAAAACCTCGGTCGAGGTATTAATACCTTAGTCGAGGGCTTAACAAGCCCTCGACCGAGGTACGTTTTTTGGTTTTTTGCAAGATACGCTTGCCAAAAAGTGTTACCCAGGTCCGTGGATTCACCCCAAAACTAATTTACTTCACGCAATCATTATCATACTTTAAATTACAGGGTACAATCACATCATTCATGTAATTAAATGAAATGTTTAGATACTCCTTACTTCACAAGCGTATCATTTGTACCACCTTGCTCTTCCATAGAACATTTCCGGCAGCCAATTGATCATGACTACCCTATTCATGCACTTACTATCCTGCATTCATAACAACCTTTGAAATGGTTCTTGAATTGTCATCAATTCATCATTTCAGCCATTAGTTATTAATAATATCACATGCACTTATCTCAATGCATTCATGCAATGCATCACAACATTTGCACCTATACTTATGTAATCAGTCACTCACACCCTTCATATGCATCCATTCAATGCATAACTACAAGATTCATAAAATCTTTTAATGCATATCCATTCAATGCTACCTTGCATTGATTCAGGAATATTATGCATTCAACATACCATGCATGGCCTAACCATGACTATTTCATAAAGGATGCATTACTATAATCAAGATCATCAATACTTACTTTCCTTGGGATACTAAGCTCAATCAACATATACAGGCATGACACCTTTCTATATGAATGTAGTATAACATTCAAATATCCACATGGTATGAGGTATCTTACCTTTGCCACTCCTTGGAATTTGTCATAATCAACTCCTACCTTCATGGGTCCTACTTACACCCTTCGCATGACCAATTTGGTTGGTCCCTTGTAGGAGATTGCAGAATTTTTCTCACCAACTTTTGATTATGGACTAGTTGCCTTATCCCTTTCTTGAGAGGGTTGCTAGTCACATTTGTCAGCATCAGCAACATATTCAGCCAGGTCCATGTTGTCGTTGGTTTTTACACTAATGCCAACACCAATGCAATAACTATCATTAGTGGTTCATTATAAATGTATAATCCTCAATATCCTATGTATGCAAAGCATATCCTCATACATTTCATGTATAAAAATTATGAAATGTAGTTATAATCAGCAAGATAGGGTTTAAGGAAACTTCCCTTTTCAATCCCCACATCCTTGGATGGAACTCCTCTTCCACACAACAACTGGTTTGACTTCATGGTCTTGCTACCTCTAAGCATGCAATTTCCCAGATTTGTCCATTTGACAGCAGCACTTTTCTCTTTCAGGCCATCATTAGCACTTTTCTGCTCCATACTCATATTCTAGTGACTTTCTCTTGTTCCATACTGGATAATCTTTCCAACACCTATCCACATGCTTCATTCTGACCTCGGATGTGAAAACCACACCACTTCTAAAATGATGACATTCATCAAATTTAGGCAAAACACTCAACTGTATTTTGGTCTTAATTGTTAATTTTAGCCACCTGGAATTTTCTTTCCTTTTAGCCCTGAACTGCTAAAAAATTCCATGAAAATTCATTGAAATACTTAGCTGGAATCCACTAAAAATTTTACTGGAAAACCCAATTTTATTTCTCCCTATCGGGTCATTTCCCAACTAAGTTTCCGACGTTTTGGATCCTCAGTGGACTAGTCTTCCGATCTGCATCGTCGATGTCCACGACTATCTATCAGGTCCTTTCTTTACTGACCTTCTAGCTTTTCGGCGATAAAACAACTAATCTTCTGCGCTGCTCATCGGCAGTTTGCTTATCTATCCTTCTCCGGCTTATAGAACCTGTAGTGGTATAAACTTCCGAACTTCATCGGTGGACTGTTCCATTCTTCCTCTCCGGCACTTCGACAGCAAAACAACTAAATTCCTGATCTGTATCGGTGAGCAAATCAACTATTCATCGGTTGCATAGTCATTTGAACAGCCGCAACGGCGACCAATGATCTTTCTACCATTTCCACGGGCGAACTGGCTGAGCTTCCGATCGGCGATCCAATCATTAACATATTTTTTATGCCTTCTTTAAAATTTCTCTTCGATCGGGTCTATTAGCCCACGTCTTATCAGTGACCTGTTGATCTATTTTTGTTCGCGGCTTCGGGTTCATAACTGTCTACTATTACGAGCTTCGTTGGTGACCTGTTGTTTAATTCTGTTTGCCATATCAAATCCTTAGTAGACTATCGCTCCGAATTTCAGCGGCGATAGCCTAGGCTAACCGCTACGTCGACGACCCGATGCCCTACGCATCGGCTAGTTAGTCTTCAAGCTTTGCGCAATGATGGCCCACATTCAAACTATCTCTTCCGTATCCACAAGTCTATTGGCAATTGGAAACTAAAAATTCTAACCATTGGAACGCTAGTCCACATGGCTGCCGCAACAACGGTTCTCCATCTGCTAACTTTTCCTAGTCGGTGGTCTAATCAACTAAACTTTTTCAATCAGCGATTGGAACAATTATTCATTGGAAGGGTAGTCTACCAAAATTTTCCGATGTTTTCTTTACTTAGGCAAATTTTCACAAATTTTCCTTTTTT
Source organism: Pseudotsuga menziesii (assembly GCA_001517045.1). NCBI lineage: Eukaryota > Viridiplantae > Streptophyta > Pinopsida > Pinales > Pinaceae > Pseudotsuga > Pseudotsuga menziesii. The sequence continues at coordinate 4,456 of LPNX010373422.1, forward strand.
TCTTCTTCTTCGCGTTGGCTGCTTCATCGCCTAATTCTCTTCCGTTTGTCACCACCACAGTGATCCTGGATGCTCATTGAACACCCCGACATTAGCGACTGGAAGGACTATCATTAGCAGAATAGTTCATTCCATAGCCACAACAGTATCTCATCATCTTCGATCCTTTTCCAATCGGAGGCTGAAACACAACGGCATCGAGAACCTGTATGCGTCAGAGGATTAGTGCATTGTTTATTGGTGACCTGATCTTCGATCATTTTTTGATTCCCAATGATCTTGTTGCTTAGAAATTTTTTGAATTTTCTTTGTCCATTGGCAATCAGAACCCCTAGAAGCTGCGGCGTTGGTGCTTGGATGCATTCCTCGTCAGATGGTTAGTCCTCACGATGTTCGCAACAACGGACATTCAACCAACAAATTTTACCTGACGTAGCTCATCGATGAACGAATTATCTGAGCATCGGTGATGTGATCAACTAACCATCGTCAATGGTTGATGATTTTAGGACTTAGATAAATTTTTGAAATTCTTCTTTTGTCGGCGATCAGGTGTCCTACGCATCGGACGGTTAGTCCCTTCTGCTTCCGCAACGACGGCCCACAATCGAACTATGTTTTCTGCAGCTTTTGACTATGTCGGTGGTCGGGACGGTTGTTCATCGGATGGTTAGTGGACTAAACAACCACAACTATGGTTCTCCTTCACGGAACCTTTTCCGATCTATGATCCGATCCACTAGCATTGCCTGATGGCCAATGATCTCGTGTCTTAGAGAAAATTGTGAATTTTCTTCCTACCTTGTCTTCCACCACATCGGCTCTTCCATCTTCTATTCTTCGGTGATGACAACAAATGTTCTGCTGTGATCGGTGACTGAAATGCATCAGCATTGGGTAGTAGAACCTGTATGCATCGAAGGATTAGTGCACTAGGAATTCGCAACGGTGGTGCTTTGAGCCACTAATTCCTTCTGATGTTCATCGGTGATGAATAGTACTAAGAGTTTTCGATGGCTGACGAAATCAACACTTAGAAAATTTTTGGAACTTCTGCACCATCGGTGGTCGAAGGCTCTACTCGTCGGAGGCATAGTGTTCTAGCCATCTGCAACGGCGGTGCTCAATTGGCTAAGCATCGGCGATCCATCTGTCTAAGTTTGCCGATGTGTTGACAGCCAAACACTTAGAATTTTTTTTGAATTTCCCTCTCTGTCTCCCGCCGCATCGACCGTCGGATCAACTATCTTTCGGGTGGATAGTCCTTTAAGTAGCCACAACGGTGGACGCATCATCTACTAACCTCCGCTGATGTTTAGGCGATCGCTTCATCTTAGTGGCACCGATCGCCGACGATTTTTAACACTTAGGAAAATTTTTGTGGATTTCCTGCCGTGGGTCTCTCATCAGGTGGTCTTCCGACTAGGTGATTCGATGCATTGGCGGGACTTCAGACTAAGTCCTCTAATGATCTGACGATTCCAATACTTAGAGGAATTTTTCCAAAAATCTCTTGTCATGCATAGGTTTTCTTCTACTTTTCTGCTGGGTAGAAGGCAACCCGCCTCTGCTATCTAATCTTTCATGGCCCATTCAGGTCCATGCTACAACCTTTGCTCTGATACCATACTGTCAAGTTCCCGACCCTCTGACTGGTGAAGAGGACGCTACTAACACCAAACATACAGGAAAACATCCCCATGAACATGAATAGGGATATAATGTTAAAATAAAAAGCTTAAACATAATACATACTAAGATGCATAACCCTTCATATACATAGCGGAAGCAAACAAACATTCATTCAAGCATGCCACATGTTCATCATATTCATCAATCATTAAATATAAATGTAGAGGTAAAATGGACATGAATACTCATCTAACAAGAACTCGTCCTGTAACCAGCTATGTTGCTGCAATGTTCCACCCAACCATAGGCCAGCGTGCTCATCAATCTCTTAGCAACACTGCCACCCCCAAGCTGGGCATGATTCCTCAAGGAATAAGGGTCAAAGTAGGCTTACACATAGCCAAGGTACACAAATCAGCCAAGCCCACACAGTAGGGTTTATCAGGCCGTCAAGGAGCTAGGAAAGGATAAATTCTAAGCTGGTGGCCTCAAACACTAGTTATCTCAAGCAAACCCAGCCTCTAATCCTACTCTGAACAGTCGAAAGACCAACCACTGCATGCCACAGTAAAACAAATAGCTCACAGCTCTGTGAAGAAGATGAAGACCACAGGGTGACAACCCCAAACAAAAGGGTGAACATGGCTCTAGTCCACAAGACAACTCAAAGTTGTTCCTAGCCCTAGCGTGGCCAAAACAAATCAACAACAACCCCAAAAGGTTCTTGTATACACAACAACCCAACCCAGGGAAAATCAACAGTCCCAACTTCACAATGAAACGATGGCAACAATCTAAGGTCTACAATGGACAAGAAACCAAACTCCCAGCATGGACAGGGGAAACGTAGACACACAACAAAACCCCAAAAGGATGTTTGCACACGCAGCAACCCAACCAGGGATATATCAACAACTCAATCCCATAAAGAAACAATGGGAACAACATGCAGTCTATAGATGGGGAAGGAACCGATTCTCTATCCGACTTCCAAACTCTGTGTGAGAGACAAAATGCAACCCACAGAACTATGGATGTAATTACAGACACAATTTCAATGATGGGAAGAACAAAACATTAAGAAGTCTGCCAATGGTGGAAAAAGACACCCTCTCTGCATGATCTGAGGAGAGAAAACAATCCACCAGCACTCGAATTCATGAGGCAGAGGAGAACCAACATCCCCACAGGCCAACAATCTGTGCAGAAAAATGGAAGGTGAACCCAAGCAAAGGGATGTAGAACCTTTTATCTCATCCCACATGAGAGGAGATGAACAGGCTCGCGATCAACCTAGTGGGCAGACCATCCGCTACCCAGAAGGCATGTCGTGGAGAGTGGGTGCAGGCATGAGCGTGGTTTTCCTGCCAGCCAATCGCTGTCCCCCTTAACAACAGAAAACTAAGGTGGTGGTTTAAGGAGACAGAAAGAGAGTGGTGACACGTGGATTTTCCACATGGGTCCAGGTTTATCAATCCCCCCCCTTACCCTTGGGAATCATGCCCTTTTCATTTAATGTTGCACCATCATAGCTGGCTGTAGGTTTAATTAAATTGATGTGCGTATTTACATGATGCCAAAGCTATAATGTGCCAGATAGCACAATATACCATCGGCAACGATCCCTATTGCCAAAACATAACACAACCGAATCGATGGTGGGGATTTTTCCTTTAGCTCCTCACCATGATTAGTTACAAAATGTACATCATATACCCTTTAATGTAAACGGGGTCAAAACTGGGGTATTGCAATGATTGATGGAGAGACCTGCTCTCGATTTTTATAGTGTTGAGGATAATGATATTTCTCGTAAGTCTAGGTTGTATTTTCTTCTCACAAAATGTAAAGTGTTGCATAGATGTTCCAATCATGAAAATTGCATTGCCATAGGGATAATGACAAGTGTAGATGAGAATGACACGGTTAATGAAGAACTTTTGCGATGTTTTTCATTTGGTGTGCTAGAAAAGGAGCTATTATTTCCTTGCAAACTTTGTTTTTTAGATATACACATTGGCATCCTTGTATATTGGCCAATAAAAAGGATATTCAATTTCAATATAGGTTTATTTCTAGATGTTGAAATGGATAAGCGATTTGAATGTTTGAATACACGAAGAAATCAAAATTATAACATTAAGTTCGTGGGAGTAAAGGTGAATTTAGTGCATTGAAGTTCTTCACAACCATGTTATATAGCCAAGAGGGTGATTTTGAATGTTTCTAAAGGAGACGTGTTACAATTTGTAACATTGGATGGTAATGAATTTGGATTTTTAATTCAGGATGTATTTATACAATTGTAATACCATCTGGTATATCCTCCAGACATAGTAATATTGTTGTTATGTTGGATATTATGGCACAAGGTTCCAAGACTATGATTTCACATTATATTTATTATTATGTTGTACATTATTAATTAAATAATTAAATAAAACAACATGATCAACCGATGCCACAAAAGAGAGTACGAGGAACCATGATGTTATGAGCAAGGCGTTGTAGGAAAAATGTTACCTTTGTGTTTATGTCTATGCCGATGTTATACACCCTTATTTTGTATTTGATGGACCCTCTTGGATATGTAGCCTCACGTATTATGTTTCTCCTTGGTTTCATTTAGTCTAGGATTAATTTTTATTAGTGTTAGAGTCTCTCTCTCACCTGGTGCACCCTCTTGAGTTGGGTTAGTGTGTCCCTTGGTGGGTTTGTAATTCCTTTGTGGATGTTACACTTGGTTTTGTAACCACCACTTGCAAAAGTGTTCCCTCATAGAATTTTTTTAGCCTTGACACCTCAAAATTTGTGTAAATCCTTGTTTAACTGCTTATGTAAATACTTGCGTAAATCCTTATGTAACTCCTTATGTAACTGCTTATGTAAATACTTGTATGAATCCTTGTGTAACTCCTATTTTCTATTTTTGGATTGTAACTCATCCTTGGTCGCACAAGATGAAATGGGTGGTTGCGCCCAAAATTAGATGAGTTGAGAATCAGACACCCTATTCAGTGGGATCCCCAAAGGATTTCGAAGGGATAGAGAGGGAAGAACTATCAGTAAATAACATCACAACTCAATACATGCATTCTCTTACCAGCACTATCCAATGTTCTTCCTCTTCTATAGTTGAATGTGATGGAAGGGTCAAACGGTATTTCCCTTAGAAACCATCTTATTCATCTTTCTACCTTCGTTCGTAGCTCTCCAATTGAGGATAATATAGTGAATATGGGAGAACATAGAGAATATAGTTTATTTTTCGAAGTGGAAATTTTGTTGTTTTAGTTTGTAAGGGTATATACTAGCGAGATAAAGGAAAAGGAAAATACCATTAGCATTAGATGGATACATTCTAGAGATGTTGTAAATTTTGAAAGTGGTTAGATTGAACTATTGCCCTTCTTTTTTGTAAACTATTTGGATGGACTGTTTGTTTACATATTCTCTCTATTATAAATTATCTCTGTTTCAGTTAGGAAAAAATTGTAATATCTAATTCTGAACATTGACCACTGGAGTTCAATTTCCTTGTGTTGATGTATTTGTAACTTCGGAATGTATTCACATGTATATTGTACCCTGATGTTATTCCGGGAAGTATTTGTAATGTAATTGAGTCATGTCATGTTCCGATGTTCCAATCGGGAGATTCAATAATGTAAACAAGTCATGTAAAGTTATTGAGGTTAACCCTCCATTGTAAGTTGGGGAAATAGTCCCCACATTTGTGTCAAGGTTAACCCTCCTTGTTGGTCGGAGGGCAAAGTCCCCACAGTTTTGGGGCACTAGGGTTATTAGACTCTCCTAGAGATGTCAGCTCTAGTAAGTAATTGTTCAGTGGGGCCAACATGTTAAAGTGGACATTAAGTGACCAAAAGAATATAAATAGAGAGTGAGCCTCTCTATTTATCATACACACACTCACTCACTGGGGCACATGAGTGAGAGAGGTGAAGCTCTCTCAAGTGTGAGAGAGAGAACAAGCTGTGGAGATCATCTTTTCTGTTTTCGGGTTTTAATGCTGCCATTGGTGCTCATTCTATCTTTGAGGAAGTTTTGGGGTTTTCTAATTTATGGTTTCCCTGAGGAAAATTCTTTGTGTCTCTTGTATCTTGTGTTTATTGCTGTGCATGTTATTCTCTCAGTTAAAGATCCTAAGATAATGTTAGCTTGAATGATAAAAATTCTAACATAGTATCAGAGCTAACATGAGAAGAAGACATTGTGCAGCTACAAAAGCTAGGTCCTCTTAATTTTTGGGTCTCTCTCCATAATCCATCAGCAAAAGTATGCTAGGATAACTGTCCATTGAAAGCTGCATCTTTCTATTGAAGTGGAGTAGAATTCTAGACATTTTCAGTTTTTGGTGCGGGAAATTAGGGCTTCTTATAGAAGAGGAATTTTTGAATGAGCCTGGCATAGGATTTCTCTCCTCATAAAAATAAAATTGTAGAGACTTGGGTCGATATTTTTGGTTTGGTGTAACTCTAGGAAAGTCAAACCCTAGTTTGACCCTGAGCCAAAAAAACCCTAAAATACTAAAACTGATACGTTTTGGTACATTCTCTATATCTAGGGATTGGAGAAGGATCCGGAGTGGAAAATTTCACAGGCCTAAGATAAAATATAGATTTGCAATGTATCCTAAGTTCAGCCTCAGATTCTCTATATTCTAGAAGATATGATCCCTCCACGTTAGGGTTCTAGCCTCTTCCAGGATTCATCCCTAAAAAGGACACCTGGGGATAATTGCTATATCTCGGGATACAAAGGTCCAAATGAAATTTATAAAGATGTTACATAAAGGGAACGGACTATAATTTATTTGGTCTAATTTGAACACCCAGAATATGAAAAAGTGACACGTGGCATCCCATACAACTTCGCTATGATGAACAGTCCTGAAACAGGTCACGTTGGGAAAACGCTCATAAGTCCCAATTGGGGAAACCAATTCTGATGAAACCTATGGTGTTGGAAAAGGGACAGGTGAGGCGACTATAGTGAGAATTTTGAGACATAGAGGAGCATTAATTTCATAGATATTGTAGAACAGTATTATGCAATTCTGCAGAAGAAATTGAAAAACTAGGGCTTCTTGTTCCAGGAGCTTCCCTCCACTGTTTTTAGAAAAGGAGTACATTGGATAGCTCACCTTGAAGAGGTATATATTTCTATCCAATCATATCTAAAAGATTCCAAGTTTTTAAAATTAGGGTTTCTATGACAAACCCTAGATAAGCCAGCTCCGGAACCAGGACAGACACCTCAAATTGGTAAGATCTAATCTTCTGCTATTTTCATTTGAGGCTCTCATTTCAAAGTGATATATCACATCATATTGATGATAAGCTTGTTGAATTTGACAAATTCCAAATATGGAATTATATGATCTCTCTGAATAAAATGAATTAGACACCTACATAAGCAGAGAGGTTCCAGTTCCAGAGGGAGATGAGGCTAAAAGCCTTACACCAGAAGAACTTGGTCAAGGCCAAGAAGATCATTGCCGATTCAATCACAGATCATCTTACACTACAAGTGTCTTCCCTAAAGACACCAAATGAGATGTTTGATTCCTTGACCAAGCTATTTGAAGGTAAGAACATAAATCAGAATATGACTTTGAGAAAAGAGTTGAAAAATGTAAATATCTAGAATGCAGAGACCATACAGTCATAATTTACACGGGTCTCTCAAATCAAAGAACAACTTGAAGCGATAGAAGAAGAAGTGGAGAATGTAGAAGTGGTGATAGATACCTTGAATAGGCTTCCATGATCATGGGATTCATTCATGTGAGTAATGTGTGCCAGAAGGAAGTGATTACTTTCATCAGACTCTGGGAAGAAGAACAAGCTTGACCCATAATAAGAGAAGAGAAGATGGGAGCAACTGAAGATCAAGCTCTCACCATCCAAAGAAAATCCCTCAAGCGATGAGGAATATGAAGGACTAAACTCTTGAAGAAACTCTTATCCATCTTAGCATTTGGATAAGAAATGATTAATGAAGAAGATGATGAAGTTGAAGGCTAAAGAAGGAGTCTACCTACGAAACAAATAAAGATAAGTATTCAATTGTAATTTCATGATATTGTTTTTTGTTATGCATTTGTTTATATTCAGTTGATGTATTATGCATGATAGAATGTTTGCATTAATGACAGTATACTACTAATATGCATGCGATGGGTAAGTAGCTCATGGTCTATACAACTCTCCATTGCTACTTATCTAGAATGAAACCTCTTTGCTGACATATTGGATTAGTGCACAATCTCAATGTTGTCCTGGTAGAGATGGAAGGAATCTAGAAAGTTTCCGAGAGATATGGATGAATGTTGTATTGGATAAAATAGTCGCATAATCATATATCTTGATGCAAAAGAATTTTTCATTATGAATATACCTTATGAAATGTTTCTAACCATACAACTAATGCATTTGACTTGTAGGAAAGATCGTGTAAAATCGCATACAAGCAAAGAAGGATGAGACTTGTTTCGAAGAACAAGTAATGACAATTCAAGATGAAGAATAATATGACGAATGCAGCGACATCATTGATGTAGAACCTTTCAGCCATGAAGAAGTAACAAAGAAGAAAGTGAAGACCAGTTCAAGAAGAATGATGTCTAGGATGCATTATTGATACATGAAGGGAAGTTCATAGTTCCATCATGCATTAGATGGAAACATCATGGGATACAAGGAAGATTCATAGCACAAGGCTTCTCATGAAAATAAGGAATAGACTATGAAGAGACATTTGCATCTAGTGGGAGTTGAGAAACATGACAGGAAGAATCATGTGTGCAATTGAAAGAAGGCCTTGTACGAGCTCAGAAGACACCCATGGGATAAGACATACATGAGGAGCTTGATGAAGACCTAAACCTTTTCTACAAGGTTGAAGATGAAAGCATATAGATGATGACAAGCTCACAGATGGGTGCGAGAAGAACTTTTGAAAAATTTCAAGATAGAGGATCTTGGTATCCAATGATCCTAGATGGACACATAGAATATTAGTAGCAGAGGAAGCTACTTATCACTCCGATACAGAATGTTTCAATGCATAGAGTACGGAAGATAGAGGGAGAATGATGCTCTATTTCAGAGGGAGTGACTGCAAAAGATCTTAAGGTTTGACATGGTACGACAAGATGGACAAATTACTGTTGACTCTAGGCTTTACTGAGAGTAAAGAGGATTCCAACCTTTGCTTGAAGGTTGAAGGCGGAAGACTAGTGATGCTCCTATTATATGTCGATGACTTGTTCCTTACAGAAAAGAGGAACTTATTAAATTTGAAAGAAGGAGACTTGCTACCGAGTTCAAGATGAAGGACTTGGGAATGATGCACTACGTTCTAGGCATGGAAGTGGGGACAAGGGAAGTATGTAGTAGAGATCCTAAAGAGGTTTAGGATGATGGACTGCATAACCACACATATGGCATCGAACCTGAAGCTATTGATTAATGATTCATCAGAGTCAGTTGATGCCATGATGTATTGTCAAATGATTTACTGACAAGTACGAGACCAGATATTTGCTTTGTTGTGAACACATTGAGACATGTTCACCTAATGGTTGCATAGCATGCAGTGAGGTACCTAAAGGGTACAGTTGATTATGGGCTCATGTATGAGGTGAATCAAAAGATTAACTTGGAAGGTTATGTTGATTCAGATTAGGCAGGCAGTGCCATCGATAGGAAGAGCACTTCAGGATGCTTCTTTAGTATGGGATCAAGTGTGATCTCTTGGTTTGGCAGGATGGAGTCTTGCATGGCGCTGAGTACAGCTGAGGAAAAAGATGTTGCCACTTGATATTTGGGAGGTAGTATGTTTATTTTGAAAACTACTAATTGATTTTCTTGATCTTACTTGAATTTTTGTATGATGCATAGAGGAGTAGTGAAGCTCCAGTATGTGATCCAAATCGAGATCTCTCGAAAGAGGGAGCTCTAGGATAGTCGGTGAGACAAGTTGTCTGAGCATAAATCCTGGCGAAGCTCATAGGTTTGTCATATGTAAATAGACTTGTAGGTTGTCCTTGGATGTAATAGGTCCTGGCGAAGCTCACAGGTTATCCTTGAATGTAATCATCCTTGATGTGATTCTATGCTAGAAATGGCCAAAGTCAAGTTTGAGTACTTCAGGGAGAAGTTTGGTGTTCTCCAGATCGAGTTTCCCTCCAAGGGGAAATGATGAGTCCATGAGACATTCTGACATGGTGAGAGGATTAGGTTCCTTCTATGGTCATATGTAAGGGATGATTCATTCTTTCATGGTGAGAGGATTGGTTCCTTCCATGTCAGATGTGAGTGCTGAGTCATTCTGATGTGATTGTAGGATTGGTTCCTACATGATCAGATATAAGTGCTGGAAGCCGTTCTTGGAATGGAGGCTCCTGGTCAATTACCAGGAATAGTCAGCTTGGTGCTGAGATGCCATTCTCTGGGAGAATGGAGGCACCTGGTCAATTACTAGGAATCCTCAGTCTAGGACTGAGAGCCATTCTGGCGTGATGTGTTTACACATGGTCAGATGTAAGTGCAATGCCCTTCTGATGCGCTGTGTTCGCACATGGTTGGATGTAAGTGTAGATCCCTTTTGATGAAGTGTTTTCACACATGGTCGGATGTAAGTGCAAAGCCCTTCCAATGTGGTGTGTTCGCACATGGTCGAGTGTAAGTGCAGAGCCCTTCCAATGCAGTGTGTTCGCACATGGTCAGATATAATTGTTGAGCCATTCTGGTGCGATGTGTTTACACCAAAATGCTGGGCCGTTTTGACAAGATGAGGTCAGATGTGAGTGCTGGGTGTGCCTTTCTGACAAGATGAGGTCAGATGTAAGTGCTGGGTGGGCCATTCTAACTTAGGGTTAGATATAAGCACTGAAGAAGACCTACATGGAGGCTAGGCCTAAAATTGGCATGAAAAAGGGTTGTCTCTGTAGAACTTCCTGTGATGAGAAGAATGAAGAGATAGCACCATTTGATTGAGATAGCAGAAGCAGTATTGATGATGATGATTCAATGATGATCCATCTTTGATGATGATCTAGATCAAGTGATGATCCAGACTTGATGATGATCTAGCAGTGATGATCTAGATCAAGTGATGATCCAGACTTGATGATGATCCGACAGTGATGATCCAGATCAAGTGATGATCCAGACTTGATGATGATCCAACAGTGACGATACATATCAAGTGATGATCCATAATTGATGATGATCTAGCAATGACGATTCAGATCAAGTGATGATCCAGACTTGATGATGATACAACAGTGATGATCTAGACTCGATGATGATCTAGTGATGATCCACATCCAGTGATGATCCAGACTTGATGAAGATGACTTGACAATGAAGATGACTTGACGATGAAGATGAATTGATGATGAAGATGAATTGAAGATGAAGATGAATTCAAGATGAAGATGACTTGATGATGATCCATATGATACAGAGAAGAAGACTTATGTTGGTAAATTGTGTCGAGAGAATACCTTCCTAGTTAAGAGGGAGTGTTGATGTATTTGTAACTTTGGAATGTATTCACTTGTATATTATACCCCGATGTTTATTTCGAGAAGTATTTGTAATTTAATTGAGTCATGTCATGCCTCGATGTTTCGATCAGGAGATTCAGTAATGTAAGCAAGTCATGTAAAGTCATTGAGGTTAACCCTCCATTGTAAGTCAGGGCAATAGTCCCCACATTTGTGTCAAGGTTAACCCTCCTTGTTGATAGGAGGGCAAAGTCCCCACAGTTGTGGGGCACTAGGGTTATTAGACCCTCCTAGAGATGTCAGCTCTAGTAAGTAATTGTTAAGTGGGGCCGACATTTTAAAGTGGACATTAAGTGAATGAAAGAATATAAATAGAGAGTGAGCCTCTCTATTTATCATACACGCACTCACTCACTGGGGTGCATGAGTGAGAGAGGAGAAGCTCTCTCAAGTGTGAGAGAGATAACAAGCAGTGGAGATATTATTTTTTGTTTTCAGGTTTTACTGTTGCCATTGGTGCTCATTCTAACTTTGAGGAAGTTGCGGCATTTTCTCCTTTATGGTTTCCTCAAGGAAAATTATTTGTGTCTCTTGTCTCTTGTGTTTATTGTTGTGCATGTTATTCTCTTAGTTAAATATAATAAGAGAATGCTATATTGAATGATAAAAATTCTAACACCTTGTAGCTACACAAATCCTTTTGGGGTAATTTGTAATGTCTAATAATGACCTTTTACCATTGGATCCTGATACCTTGCTATTGCGATTTTAATTATCTTACTCATAGAAGAAAAAATGGAAATATCCCCATGACAATTGCATTGGAAATAAGTATTGACCAATCCTTTCTTGTTTATTTAGAATATGGTTTACCCAACCATACATATAGTGCACACACTTATACATATAATCAAAAGGTCAAAACAACACTTTATTAGAAATTGTTTTCTATCTTATGGTGTGGATATTGCTTCCATTCTTCTAGGAGGATATTGATTTCAATGGTCTATCATACAACGTTTATGGTTACCTATTCCAATAATTGTATATTGTGGTAGAGTGATTATAATTAAATTCATTCGGTACAATAGGGTTTTCACAATTTTCTGAACATTTATTTTAATGGGTTTTTTTTGTCAATATAGATTGTTAAAGATGTTTGTTAAAATTATTTTGTGCTCTGAACACCATGTTGACCTTCTTCTCAAAGGAATAAAAGTTAATGAAGGTATAACATTTCCAAATAGAAAACAGTTGTACAACATTGATGTCAAACATGGATGTGTCGTTGTAAATGTCACTAGAGCACTAGTAGAAAATGAGAAATTAATGACTAAAAAAATGACTAAAATCAGGCTATAAACGACTATTCTTGAGTCGGTGACTAATAGTAGCAAATTTCCACTATCTTATAGCTAGTCGTATTTCACTAGTCATTAATAGATTAACTTAGTAGTCACTGATAGACAATGATTTAGTCATTGATAATCAATGATTTAGTCATTGTTTTAGTCATTGATAGTTAATGGTTTAGTCATTGATTTAGTCACAGATTTAGTCATTGATTTAGTCACTGATTTAGTCGCTGATTTAGTCACTTATTGCAACCATTAATGGCCAAATATACGACTAAATGAACTACTAGATGTTAACATATTAATGAATAAGCTAAATACAACTAAGATACAGGAAATTAGCTACTAATAGTCGTATATATGTCAATTTAGTCGTTTTTGTAGTCACAAATTTATGATAGGGCACAGAGGAATCGAACCACCAATCTCCTGCCTATAATTAGGCAAGCGCTCTACCATTGAGCTAGCACCATTTAAGAAGTTGTTATTGCTTGACAATGATGATATTCAAACAAATTTATGATAGGTATCAATCTACAAACTACATAATTATTACTATTACAACATACCAGCAACTAGTATTTATGATAAACTAATTCCTGAGAGCTATGTACAATTTTCCCTGTAACTAAAGCTAATAAAAATTTAAGCAATCACCAAGTGTCACCCAATACCAGACTTTCAAAAATCACATCACTCGAATAGTTACATGAAGATCAAACAACTTATCAAATGATAGGATTCAACTTTCCTATATCAAATGACCAAATTTGCTGATGAAATAAATGGTCCGATATCATGTTTGTAATCAACAATATTTTTTAGCCATAACCACAATACATCCATGATCCTGCCCTTGTATTCTGTTGATTTTTTTTTCCTTGTTAGCTATTTGTACATATTGACTTTTACAGTTTTCTTGAACAGACCATATAAGTGCTTTGTGGCTTCCTTGGAAGCTTCATGTAAAGGAAGGTAGTTAACGGTATTTCGGTAGGGAATCCATGCTTTAACCAGTACATTTCCAAGTATGCACAAATTAAAGTCTATGCTTTTGAAAATGAGATGAGCATAATCATAACAGATACAGGTTCCATCTATAGAATGTCTTAACAAAAGTATATCTAAGGAACTACTCTAGAAAACAGTTTAATTTAGTTTAGATTCTCACAATATATTCATTTGAAAACATCGCTAAGGGAATTCATATTCAAAGTTGTCAGGAGAATTGACTGTTTGGAGTTCATGCCTGGCACAAATCTCTCAGATTAATGCAATTCCCATATCCATGTCCATACTAGGCTAGTCCATAATGAGGTGAAGATCCATATTTATCTTAGTCTCCAAGTTCATTACAACCTGGCGACTATAAATACACAGTCTTGAGCATGCTATTTTCTCCTTTTCTCATCATTTTGCTGTGTGTTTGGATCACTTTTGTGACAAATAGTAGAGATGAAGATGTAGATGGTCTGCCTATAAAATAGCAAGTTACAACCCTCAACCAATAGCAAAGTACCTAATCCTCTATTACTTTGGTAACAAATAGCAAGGAGGAAAATGTAGCTTGACTACCAAAAATATATTAAGTTATAGGCCTCAACCAATCAAAAGTACGTAATCCTCACTGATGCAACAACAATTCAAAGCTTCAACACAAATAGAGAAAATTCTTCAATAAGTAAGGCAGCATATTAGATTGTTTAATGGTTAAAAGGTTTTAATTTCAAATAGGCTGTAAAAAGTCCAATTGCATAGAGCACATGCACAAAACATATAGACCCGAAATCTAACTGTGTAATTTTTCTGACAATGAACACCAGAGGCTATCTTTAGTAGAGAAGCTTGGTTTTTATGTTTATAAGTTAATTCACATTGTGGTCAAACTTGTAGGAAACAACACTACATCACATCAATATTAGTTTGATTCCCATGAAATCACATCAATGAGTACAACACAACATAGGAGGCCCCAAAATCATGGACAGACACAACTGAACTTCAAAATCATTCCTTGTTAGCTATTTGTACATATTGACTTTTACAATTTTCTTGAATAGACCATATAGGTGCTTTGTGGCTTCCTTGGAAGCTTCATGTAAAGGAAGGTAGTTAACAATATTTTGGTAGGGAATCCATGCTTTAACCAGTACATTTCCAAGTCTGCACAAATTAGAGTCTATGCTTTTGAAAATGAGATGAGCATAATCATAACAGATACAGGTTCCATCTATGGAATGTCTTAACAAAAGTCTATCTAAGGAACTACTCTAGAAAACAATTTAATTTAGTTTAGATTCTCACAATATATTCATTTGAAAACATAGCTAAGGGAATTCATATTCAAAGTTGTCAGGAGAATTGACTGCTTGGAGTTCATTCCTGGCACAAATCTCTCAGATTAATGCAATTCCCATATCCATGTCCATACTAGGCTAGTCCATAATGAGGTGAAGATCCATATTTATCTTCAGTCTCCAAGTTCATTACAACTTGGCGACTATAAATACACAGTCTTGAGGATGCTATTTTCTCCTTTTCTCATCATTTTGCTGTGTGTTTGGATCACTTTTGTAACAAATAGTAGAGATGAAGATGTAGATGGACTGCCTATAAAATATCAAGTTACAGGCCTCAACCAATAGCAAAGTACCTAATCCTCTATTACTTTGGTAACAAATATCAAGGAGGAAAATGTAGCTTGAATACCAAAAATATATTAAGTTACAGGCCTCGACCAATCAAAAGTACCTAATCCTCATTGATGCAACAACAATTCAAAGCTCCAACACCAATAGAGAAAATTCTTCAATAAGTAAGGCAGCAAATTAGATTGTTTAATGGTTAAAAGGTTTTAATTTCAAATAGGCTGTAAAAAGTCCAATTGCATGGAGAACATGCACAAAACATATGAAGTATTATATATGTCCACAGATATTCCATTCTTCAAAAATAACTACATGATAATGATACAAAAGGTGCTTTCTATGTTATGGAAAAAATATGTGACTTGGGAAGCATGATTCTGAATAGTGTCCAGTATATATTTCTCATGACCAGCTTCTAAATGGCATGTTGCTCCACTGATCATGGCCATTTTTCTCGACACATTTCTTGGTGCTTCTTTATCTTCCCCCAACAATGTCTGCATAAAACATTTAATTGGAGAACACGAATTTTATCTTAGACTCACAGCACATCTAAAATTCCAATCATCACAATGCAGCAACCCAGGAAAATACTGAAAAAATTGCAGCAAGTTATTCATGCCATTATGATATTTCATTCACACAAACAACAATCTAGAATATATCTTACCAATTGAACTTCAAAGCATAAAATAAGTTCTTAGGTATATCAAAGAGATGACCTAAAGCTAGTGCCATATCTTCTGAATGCTAACAGACTTGGGGCCAGACATCTCACTGGCTAATGACTCATAAGCACCTTTGAAACCTGTTGCAACCTGACACAATTTTAAGGTAAGGAACAAACTTCAGAAAGCAAATCCCAAAGTACAAGACCAATTTCCATGCCAATATATTTTACACTTTTAAATATGACTTCATTACTAAGACATGCTTAGAGTTCAGAAGC
This sequence comes from Pseudotsuga menziesii, assembly GCA_001517045.1. NCBI lineage: Eukaryota > Viridiplantae > Streptophyta > Pinopsida > Pinales > Pinaceae > Pseudotsuga > Pseudotsuga menziesii. The sequence continues at coordinate 20,578 of LPNX010373422.1, forward strand.
ATACCAATAAAGATAATCGCAACATCAAGGATAGAAAATAGAGACACGATAATCCGTATAGTTACCTCTCCTTCTCTATATCATTCAATATATTAAAATATACATGCAACAATAAAAGCAAGCCTAAACCTGATTTAAATACACATTAGTCGATTTAACTTTCTAACATTTTAAGAACATTGAGGATGAAACACAAAAAAAGTTTACAGAAATAAAATTTATTGATAGAACTCCCTCAAATATTCATCTCAGTGAGTTTCAAATCAATAAACTTCAGGGCAATAAGTGACAGTAAACAAAGAGGAATACTACAGCAGTTTGACCTATCAAAAAGCCCATACATGAAGGATGTAACCCTTTTGAAATCTTCCAGTAGAATTCAACATTAAAGCATTCAACATCTATGAAAATTAAGTATTCCCACATCCAAATATAACTAAAAATTGAGTCACCTTGAACGGTAGTCCATCGTCCATGTTCCCTTGCAGAATTAAGGTTCCTCACCACGTCTGCATATGCTAAATCCCAAATGCCTCGGAAGAGGAATGTTTAGTTGTAGGAGTCTTGGAAGGCTTAACTATTTGAAAATCGCAACGTCCATACCTTCTCAGGAAAGTTATTTATTGTCTTGTGTACTATTGAAGAGTCTTATTATTGTTAAAGTTGTGTTTCGGAAGAGTTTTGCAACTTTCTCTACTGCATTTATTTTCCTAGTTTCTAGAATAGTAGTTCTGGTATTTTGCTGAGGTACTTTTTGTTGATTAGAGATTAGTTAATTTTCCTACATTTGCCTCGCTTATTAGCTGTGATCAAGTTAAAACTTAAGGTTAAAACAGGATGAACCAACAGTTTTTAAAACTCTTTTCGGTACACAATGAGTAGAAATGTCTATAAACTTAACAAGGCCTATCATCACAACAGACATCCAGATTTTTAGCAGCCATTATTTTATATGTAAAAAGAGCTAATTTTGGTCAACATTTTACAAGTCCTCATTTTCTCATCTTCACCAATGAGCATGAACAATGAACCTAATATTTTGATCTAGAATAGAAAATCTCCCTGAAGGTCAGAAGACTTGGCTGTACGTATGAACAAGTGTAGCCTGCATCCTCTTATTCAGCTATTGTAATTTATGTCTATGCCCCTTTCATTCATTTCAGCCTCTTCACCCTTCCCCAAAATCCACATTCTAAAAAATACCATCCGAGCCAACTTGGTTGATTAATATACACATGCACTAACTCATCCCATACACCAAATATTTAAAATTTTTATATAATAACCTCTAAAAATGACAAACTCATGCAAAGAATTGACCGTTTTTCCCAAGCCTTTCAAATCATGAATTTTGAGTCCTATTCCAATGAAATTTGAAAAATATACATAAAAAATGTAACAAAAATTGCTGGGTGTCCAAATGTACGAACAGAAAGGTAAATGACATAAATGGATGATAATGTTTCAAATGTTATGGGACTAGGTTTAGAAAGCAAAACTGATAAAACTACTAAAAATGCATAAGGCAAATAATCCTTACAGTAATTAAAGCCTTGCAAAAATTAAAAGAGAAATGAAGGGTAACCATACCAGTCATGATAAATTTCAATAAGGCCTCTTTCATATGTCACACCAAGTGTATTCTTTTTTGCAATGGTTGGGACAACATTCATAACCCAAACTTTGTCGGATGTAAGTGTTGCTGCAAAGACACAAAGACCTTCATTCATGTCCATAACATTGTGATATCTACTCTCCCCAATATATTTGTTCATTCTTTTGTAGCCTTTCACGTGCTTTCTCCACAACTGTGTATCAACATTATATGTCTCAGTAGTAACACCTGATAATGAACCACTGAGAACTCTAGGAGGAACAACATTCAGGCACTTTGGGAACTTCTCCAAAATCCCTCCAGACACATCATTAGCATCATTGAATTTAGGCATTTGCGTAGTGCATCTTTGCATTCTCTTATGCCTAGGGGGTCAGCAGATTTTATAGACATTATCAGATAAGCATAAAATTTCAATCATCTGAGTAAAACTAGGCCATCTGAGTAAAACTAGGCCACTGTCAAAGCAGATCGAGAGAAAAACAGACTCTTCTTGTACTGTAATGAAATATGAAGCCAATTATGCAAACATGTTTGAAATTTTTTAAGATTTAGACAGTTAAACTTAAACCCGTTTGCATCACAAGATCAATTCATGCATGGCCATTAAAATGTAAAAGCAGATAGGAAAATTCAAAACTCATGTAAAAATGATGAATTCAAAATGTATCTCTGACTTGTATTCAGGATATAAAGTTGCTAATCCCTTGAATCTTGTAGCATTTACAATTAAAATCACAAATTATAATAGGTCAACGACCATTCTATCAATTGTTACAAAGCAGTTCTCCAGATTTCTACATGTCAAAAAATTATGACAAACAAACAGACCATGTACTTCAGCTTAATAGAAGTGCAAGTTTAAATTTTTCATAGCCAGCCACACTGACATTTTAGTTCAAAGGAATCCCACAACCACAATGCACTTTGTAACATATCCATTGCAAGATTAATATCCAATTTAGAATTTGGCATGATATTAGTCTTCTAAAGGAAAAAAATCCAATAGAAGAATACTTACAAGGATAGGTGTTAAATGCCCATTTAATAGAATAACAAATGTAGCCAATACCTGGAATCTAAAAGCACATTCTAGGACGGACAAAAATAGGTTTTAATTGTCAAACCCCAGGAATGTATTGGAGCCTAGATTTAAACCTAAGAATACCTACATCACTGAGCTTATGGTCCTGCTTAAGCACAAAAAATGTCTAGGTTACAAACATTGCTCATAAATATAATCACTTTGTTCACCAGCAATGAATTTTTGAAAATAGATTTTAGCACACTATCGATCTGATTATGTTATGTTATAAAATTACGCTACATAAACCGTCTTCAACTTTAAGCTATGAAGTTCAGGAACTTACCAAGAATCATCTGGATTTCTTGATTCACAGGCAAGAGGTGGGTCAATAGTATTCAGGCTTCTAGGACAAGAACGAGTTTTAATTCTCTTTTTCCAAATGGCAAGATCACCTTTTTCATACTTCTTTTCCCAGCACAAAAGTTCTACTATTTATTCAATTTTCTCTTGTTCTTGTTGGAGCTCCTCTTTTGATCTCTGCCAAAATTGGTAATATTGCTTCCAATTGATGGGAGGACCAGAGAGAATCCAATATCCACCTGGTCTTAGGAATCAATCCACTTCTATCAAATACATACCATCTGCAAACAAATGAAGCTACACAAATCAATTTGAGAATCAAATCAGTAAATTCAAGGCTCTTCTATAGCTTAGAATTTTAACTTTAACAAAAGCATTAATCTTGTAAAAGTACCCAGTACCATTTGCAGTCCAAGGTATCAAATATCGTGAACATTGAGACATGTAAAAATCCCTCGAAGGGTAAGGAAGCTGATGTGTCCCCATTACACCAATCACAACAGACACACCTCGCTCCAAAGCAAACTGCACTTGTGCTTCATGTGAATCCCTTGGTGCAAATGACATGGTCAAAACATTTCTCTTCAAAAGATATGCACCCCAGCTTGCCACCTAAGCATGCCATAAGGATTTCAGATAAGGGCATATCCTCAAACTCCATAAATCATTGCAAAAACAAATACAGGAATCTCTTCAAAATTGAAGAACACTTGTAAGCATATATCAAACAGTCACAAATTAAACATACTAGTTGCCACAAAAAGAGCAACAGTATGGACAAGAGTGTTGCAGAATCAAGACTCGCAAGGTATATGCTTCAAATATACCCCATACTACAGTGTCCAATGCAGTCTTGACAGTACCATCAGAAATAGGTATCACTTCAGCAAGTTCATCAATATACTTATTTGCACATTGAGGAAACATAGTTCCTCCTCCAGGAAACTTGAACACATCGCCTTCAAATTGAACCCAATTTTGAACAGCCTTTTCTACCGTGAGACTCTTCCAGGGAAAATTAGCATATGGAACATAGTCATGACTCTTTGGCCATGGAAATGGTTTTTTGTATCCTTTTGGAGTAGGAATGAGGCAGTGCAGCTTCTCATCCTCTGGTAGGAAATGCCTCTCTCTGTATATCATATTATCTCTAGGAAATGTCATAGCTCACTTTTGGTCATGGCAAGGGGTGTAATCGATGTATTTGGCACTGCAAGGTTCAAATACTTTTGCTTTGGATTCAGAAATTTCAATGTTATATCCTTCATTGTGGTGAGTCTCAAAATTTAGAGTGGACAAAGTTCCACAGTCTGTCAACTTATTGACTTCCAACGCAATGCTATCACCCTTTCCAAAACCACTCTTTTCCCAAGCACCCAATATATAGAAAAAACAACATAATCCCACAACAATAAAGATAGAAACATAACTCCTGGTCTTGCTGTCTACTGAATTTTTTTTCAACCTCATTTTGTATCTGTTAGAGGACAAGAAAATGAAGGAATTATTCCAAAATCTATCAAGTCAAAATCTCCTACTATATCATAATGTAAATAATAATTTTGGAGATGCCCCTTATGGCAACTCGAATATAATGAATGTTTCACAATCTAGCATTGTGTCTTATATTTGTGATGATTATGATGAGTTTAGGGACCCTATTGAAGTTTCAGAATTAGTATTGTGACTAAAACCACAATGCTATTTCATATTCAACTTTCCTACATGTTCATCTAGAAGTGTTCTTTGAAAATTTTGAGGAAAACAAGAAAATAGAGAGCAAAAGGAAAACCCTGCCCCAATGGCTCTGTCATTCCCAACATACAGTCTCACTCTCAGCCCTGGGTAAATAATGCCTAAAAGTGCTCTTGGAGATGCACTAGGGCCACTGGTTGTCAAGTTTCACCAGTTTTTTCTTTACAGGCTGGAACCTATCAAAAGTAGAGTAATAACCTAAACTGATCTATCCTGATTCCTCTCCAACAGCCCAGATATATTTGAATTACAAATTGTAGATCTAAATTGCAAACTCCATTGAAGAAATTACAACTATTGGGCCATACATGAATAAGGGACACATTCTACAGATGGATAATGGAAGATTAGGGTAGTAAAAGAGACAACTAATATGCAGTTTTGAACTACTAAAATGGAATTTATAATTTAAACTGTAGGAAAATAATTATCATAACCAAGATTCAGAGAGATGGAAAATGGCACTTGGAAGGAGTATCTGAGCTAAACAATAAAGGGATGCACAATCCTTGTCAGAATGTCCCTTTCAGCTTTTGTGTATTCAACATGATTCTTTTCCACAATTCTGTCTTTCCTCATAACTTTCATAGCATAAATCTCTAGTGTTCCATTTCTTTTTACCTGGAACACCTTGCCAAATGCACCTTGTCCAACCACCTTAAGTAGCTCAAAATCATCAACCCCAATTTTTTGAGTGACCTTGACTTGGCAGGACTTAGGTTATTTTGAGCTTCCCGATGAGAAAAGCAACAATCTATTGTTAGATGCAACTTGAGATCCTGTTGATGTATTTGTAACTTAGAAATGTATTCATTCGTATTTCTTATGTATTGTAACCCATGTTTATTCCGGGATGTATTATAACATATTTGAGTCATGTCATACCCCGATGTTTATTATGGGAAGTTTCTATAATGAGAAAGTCATGTCAAGTCATTATGGGTAACCCTCCTATTGGTCAAGGGTTAAAGTCCCCACAGTTGTGGGGCCCTTGGATTATTAGAATATCCTAGTGAATTCGACCCTAGGTGAGTCATTGTAAGTTGGGGAAATATTCCCCACCATTGTGTTACCATCCTATTGGTCGGAGGATGCAAAGTCCCCACAAGTGGTGGGGCACTAGGGTTATTAGACACTCCTAGAGATGTCAGCTCTAGTAAGTAATTGTTAAGTGAGGCAGACATGTTGGAGTGGGTTCCAAGTGAACGAAAGAATATAAATAGAGAGTGAGAGCCTCTTTATTGATCATACTCATACACACACACTCACTCATTGGGGCGCATGAGTGAGAGAGGAGAAGCTCTCTCAGTGTGAGAGAGAGAGGCTGCTGCTGTCGGAGATCATCTTACTATTTTTCAGTTTTAATTTTGGTTCTGATTCTATCTCCGAGGAAGTTGCGGGGTTTTCATCATTTATGGTTTCCCCGAGGATAAAATCTGTGTTCATTATCTCTTGTGTTTGATTGTTGTTCTTGTTATTCTCTTAATAAAAGATCCTAATGTTATGCTAGCTTAATGATAAAAATATAACATGGTATCAGAGCTAACCTGAGAAGAAGACATTGTGCAGCTGAAAAATCTAGGGATTCTTAATTTTTGGGTCTCTCTCCACAATCCATCAGCAAAATTATGTTAGGATGACTCTCCATTGAAGGGCGCATCTTTCTGTCGAAGCGGAATTCAATTCCGAGCATTTTCAGTTTTTGATACGGAAATTAGGGATTTCTACAGAAGAGGAATTTTTGAGTGAGCCTGGAATATGATTTTTCTCCTCATCAAAGTCGAAGTTTAGAGACTTGAATCAAGAAATTTGGTTGGGTGAAACTCTGCGAAAGTCAAACCCTAGTTTGACCCCGAGATAGAAAAATCCTAAATACTAAAACTGCTAAGTTTTGGTACATTCGCTATATCCCGAGATTGACGATGGATCAAGAGCAGAAAATTGCAGGGTATGAAAATAAAATCCTGTTGAACACTGTGTCCAAACTTCAGTCTTATATTCGCTATATTTTGGGAGATATGATCCCTCCAATGTAGGGTTCCAGCCTCTTCTAGAATTCATCCCTAAACATGACACCTGGGGAGAATTGCAATATCTTGGGATACAGAGGTCCAAATGGAATTCCTAAATATGTTCTAGACAGGGCATGGATTTTAATTTCAGTGATCCAAATATCAGACTCAGAATATGAAACAGTGACACGTGGCATACCGTACAACTTCACTGTTCTGAATAGTCCTGTAACAGGTCACCTTGGGAAAAGGATCATTAATCCCAATTGGGGAAACCAATTCTGATGAAAATATGGTGTTGGATCAGGGATAGGTGAGGCTACCTCAGAGAGAAGTTTCAGAAACCAAGGAGCAGTAAGTTTGGATATATCACATAAACAGTGACAGACATTTCTGCAGCAGAAATTGGAAAATTAGGGCTTCCTGTTCTGGGAGATTCCCTCCACGGTTTTCAGAAAAGGAGTACATTGGACAACTCCATTTGAAGAGATCTATATTTATATCCAATCATATCTGGAACATTCCAAGTTTTGAAAATTAGGGTTTCTATGACAAACCCTAGATCATCCAGCTCCAGAACCAAGACGGACACCTCAAATCGGTAAGATATAATCCTTTGCTATTTTCATTTGAGGTTCTCATCTCAAAGTGATCTATCACATCAGCTTGATGATAAGCTTGGTGAAGATGACAAATTCCAAGTATGGAAGTATATTATCTCTTTGATGAAAATGAATTGGACACCTACATGAGTAGAGAGGTTCCGGTTCCATAGGGAGATGAGGTTAGAAGCCTTTCACAAGAAGAACTTGGTCAAGGCCAAGAAGATCATTGTTGATTCAATCATGGATCAAATTGTACCACAAGTGTTTTCCCTAAAGACACCGAAGATGTTTGATTCCTTGACCAAGCTATTTGAAGGGAATAACATACATCAGAACATGACCTTAAGAAACCAGTTGAAGAATGTGAAGATCCAGAATGCAGAGACCATGCAATCATAAGGGTCTCTCAAATCAAAGAATAACTTGAAGCGGTAGAAGAAGAAGTGAAGAATGAAGAAGTAGTGATGGCCACCTTGAATGGCCTCCTAGGATCATGGGATTCACTCATTCAAGAAATGTGTGCCAAAAGGAAGGGATTACTTTTAGTAGACTCTGGGAGGAAGAAGAAGCTAGACTCATAAGAAGAGAAGATAAGATGGGAGAAATTGAATATCAAGCTCTCACCATCCAAAGAAGATCCCTCAAGCAATGAGGAATATGAAGAACTCAACACTTGAAGCACCTCTTATCCACCTTAGCATTTGGATAAGAAACGATGCTATCATGTATGAAGAAGACGATGAAGTTGAAAGATCAAGAAGAAGTCTACCCATGAAACAAATAAAGATAAGTATTCAATTGTCATTTCATGATATTGTTTTGTTATGCATTTGTTTATATTCAGTTGATGTATTATGCATGATAGGATGTTTGCATTAACGACAATATACTACTAATATGCATATGATGGGTAAGTAGCTCTTGGTGCTATACAAACTCTCTATTGCTACTTATCTAGAATGAAACCTCTTTTCTGACATATTGGATTAGTGCACAATCTCAATGTTGTCCTGGTAGATATGGAAGGCATATAGAAACGTTTCTGTGAGATATGGATGAATGTTGTATTGGCTAAAGTAGTTGCATGATCATATATTTATGCATAAGAATTTTCCAGTATGAATATTCCTTATGAAATGTTTCTAACCATACAAATGCATTTGACTTGTAGGAAAGATTGCATACATAATCACCTACAAGCAAAGAAGGATGAGACTTGTTCTGAAGAACAAGTGACGACAGTTCAAGATGAAGAATAATATGAAGATGGTAGTGACATCATTGATACAGAACCTTTCAGCTATGAAGAAGTTCAAGAAGAATGATGTCTAGGATGCAGTATTGATACGTGAAGGGAAGTTCGTAGTTCCATCATGCAGTAGATGGAAACATCGTGGGATACAAAGCAAGATTCGTAGCACGAGGCTTCTCATGAAAAGAAGGCATAGACTATGAAGAGACATTTGCAGCCACTGGAAGCGAAGTCACATGGCATGCATAATCATGTGTGCAAATGAAAGAAGGCCTTGTATGAGTTCAGAAGACACCCATGGGATAACACATACATGAGGAGCTTGATGAAGATCTGAACCTTTGCTAAAAGGTGGATAAAGGATGACAAGCTCACAGATGGGTGCAAGAGGAAATTTTGAGAAGGTTCAAGATAGAGGATCTTGGTATCCAGTGATCCTAGATGGATACATAGAAGATTAGTAGCATAGGAAGGTACTTGTCACTCCGGTAAATAATGTTTCAGTGCATATAGTACAGAAGACAGAGGGAGTGACTGCAGAAGATCTTGAGGTTCAACATGGTACGACAGGATGGATAGATTACTGATGACTCTATGCTTTATTGAGAGTAAAGAGGATTCCAACCTTTGCTTCAAGGTTGAAGGCAGAAGACTAGTGATGCTCTTGTTATGTGTCGATGCACTACATTCTAGGCATGGAGGTATGGACAATGGAAGTATGTAGTAGAGATCCTGAAGAGGTTCAGGATGATAGAATGCATGACAACACCTATGGCATCGAACTTGAATATATTGAGTGTTTCTTCATCAGATTCGGTTGATGCCATGATGTATCATCAGATGATTTGTTCCTTGATGTACCTGACGGATACGAGACCAGATACTTGTTTTTTTGTGAACACATTGAGACATGTTCACTTGATGGCTACAAGTATGATAAGAATCAGAAGATTAACCTGGAAGGTTATACGGATTTAGATTGGGAAGTGCCATTGATAGGAAGAGAAATTTGGGGTGCTTCTTCAGTGAGAGATCATGTGTGATCTCTTGGTTGGCAGGATGGAGTCCTGCATGGTGCTAAGTATAGCCGAGGCAAAAGATGTTGCCACTTGCTCTTCGGGAGGTAGTATGTTTCTTTTGAAAACTATTATTTGATTTGATTGATCTGACTTGCATTTTTGGTATGATACAGAGAGGAGCAGTGAAGCTCTAGTTTGTGATACAGATCGAGATCTCTCGAAAGAGGGAGTTATAGCATAGCTGGGAGATGGGTTGTCTGAGCATAAATACCGGCAAAGCTCGTAGGTTGCTAAGACAGAAACAGTCCTGTAGGTTGTCCTCAAATGTAATTGGTCCTAGTGAAGTTCACGGGTTATCCTTGGACGTAATCAGTCCTGATGTGATTCTATGCTAGAAATGGCCAGAGTGAAGTTTGAGTACTTTAGGGAGAATCTTGGTGTTCTCCAGATTGAGGTTCCCTCCAAAGGGAAGTGATGATTTTGTGTGCCTTCTGACATGGTGAGAGGATTGGTTCCTTCCATGATCAGATGTAAGTTCTGTGCGATTCTGACATGGTGAGAGGATTGGTTCCTTCCATGGTCGGATGTAAGAGTTGTGACATGGTGAGAGGATTGGTTCCTTCCATTGTCAGGTATATGTGGATGCCACATCCAGCATGAAAAAGGGTTGGCTCTGTGAAGACACATCTAGTATGAAAAAGGACTAGCTCTGTGTGGATTCCACATCTAGCATGAAAAAGGGTTGGCTCTGTGAAGACACATCTAGTATGAAAAAGGACTAGCTTTGTGTAGGTTCCACATCTAGTATGAAAAAGGACTAGCTCTGTGAAGACTCATTTAGTATGAAAAAGGACTAGCTATGAGTAGCTGCCACATATGGTATGAAAAAGGACTAGCTCTGTGATGCCTCATCTAGTATGAAAAAGGACCAGCTCTGTGATGCCTCATATGGTATGAAAAAGGACCAGTTCTGTGAAGACTCATCTAGTATGAAAAAGGACTAGCTCTGAGTAGCTGCCACATCTAGTATGAAAAAGGACCAACTCTATGATGCCTCATCTGGTATGAAAAAGGACCAGCTCTATGATGCCTCATCTAGTATGAAAAAGGACTAGCTCTGTGATGATGCATCTAGTATGAAAAAGGACTGGCTCTGTATATGTTCCTATGACAATAAGAATCAAAGATAGCACCCGTGATGATGACCTAGTGATGATCCAGATCCAGTGATGATGATCCAACAGTGATGATCCATATCGAATGATGATGTCCAGTGATGATCTAGATTGAGTGATGATCCTAATGTTGTGTTTGATTGTTGTGCTTGTTATTATCTCAGTAAAAGATCCTAATGTTATGCTAGCTTAATGATAAAAATATAATAGATCCTACATCAACACTCTCAGGTTTTTCCAATATATTCCCTTCCCCACCTTGCTCTTTGTTATTCAAAGCAAGCTTGCTCAGATGCCCTTCAAGATTGAGTTCAAGAGACGGGCTAACTAAGGAGTGAGACCGCCTATTAATGGTTTGAGGATCCTTCAGGGAAATAATCCCTTGGAAAGTCTATGTTGAATCCACAATAGGAACAAATATATCTGAAAATTCAATCTCCTCATATCCCAATTTCCCATTGGATTGAGAATCCAATGGGAGTCTTAAAATGAAAGACTTGCTCTTGTAAAATGTGAGAACACCAGACAACCCTGCAAAAACCATTGCTATGGATACACCGTAGGAGGAACTCTAAGAGCAAACTTGAGCAAATGGGCACTAGCATACACCAATGCAAACTCAAGAATTCATGGGAAAAGGTAGGTCAATAAAAAAAAATAGAACTTGTCCTTATTTCCCCTAATACAGGAAAGACCATATACTACAGTGCAGCTTGAATTCAGATAGGACACTTCAAGCTAAACCTGCATCACAACCAAATCAAGCAGTTCAATTTCAAATTATAAACTACAAAAGAACAAGAGAAATAACATCATATCATTTCTTTCACTAAAAACTCCATGGAGAAACCCTTGGGCACTTCTTATTTGTGGATAGTTAGAACATCATATCATTTCTTTCAAGAAAAAATTCATGGAGAAACCCCTGGGCACTTCTTCTTATTCTTATTTATGGATAGTCACCGACTTGCAAACACATCAAGGACATTGGCTTGACCCAGCAGGGACATCAAGCGAGGACACTGGATTGACCCAGCAGGGCATCAAGTGACCTAAGCTATAGAGAGAGTGAACAGAGCCCAAAACCTCTTGCATGAAGCTTAAAGCACTAAATAGCTAACCCACCCTTAAAGCACTAAACAGATAACCCACCCAGATAAGAGAATTATATCTTATATTTGAAATACATGTAATATGTGAGAAACAAATATTTAATTGAAAGTTGAGACTCCTAAACATAGGAAACAACTAGGCTATAGGACTTCAATTTCATGGTGAAAGAAAAAGCAGGGAAAAGGAATATAAAGAACCCTTATCAAACTGCAATCAGTTATGCATAGAGAGCAACTTCAACAATACAAACATATTTTTGAAGACTCATAAACAAACCCACAAGTAGGTGACACTTTCTAATAATGAAGAATTCAGGGGCAAGGGGAAGATGCTAATTTTCTGTTGGAGCAGGAGAACCCATTTTGAGATGCTATACTTTCTCAGATAAAAAAGCATGAAGAGGCCACCATTGATTCTGATTTTGTACAGCTTCCACATTCGACATATTCATTTAGCGTAAACGCAAATATCTTAATGGAAAAGGCAAATTTACTAAACACACAATTGACAGAAACAAAAATCACAGCAAAATTGAACCATAAATTAATGATGCCCAAACACATAAGAAAACAGAACTCAAGCCGGAAGCCAAAACATGAGCAAATGAAAGAGAATACATCCTCTCATCATGAAGCTAATATAAGCCTGTCGAACATGAAATTCATGATCCAAACACATAGGAGAACATAAATCAAACCGGAAGCCCAAAAATAAGCAAATGAAGGGGAATATGTCCTCTCACCGTGAAGCAAAGATAAGCCTGTCTATTACAAAATCCTAAATATTCAATGTAGAAAATAAATTATCGTGCTTCTAAAGCTAATTCCATGGGTTTACCAACATTGATAATTCCATCTCAAAGGTATAAAAAAAGAAAGAATGCTACATGCAAACAGATTGACCAATTTCAACTTTAAATAAAGGAAGGTTGCATCTTCATAAACACAAATGCATTATCAAGACATTTTGGGTAGTAAAACGATGAACATCCAATACATTCTTACCTCAAAAGCTTCACAAAATATGTCCTAAAACAATGTAGATATGGAAAATGTGGCAATGGAGGAAGACACATTCCAACAGAGACATGGAGATATGGAAAATGAAGAAACGACTCCAGTGTTTGAGGTAGAGGATCAGCTAGAAGCCCACAGTGGGAAATATTTTCATTGAAACATTAAGATCAAGCACGTGTAGAGGGTTTTTATCCAAAATTCACTAAAAAATTATCAATTCACAGTAAATCGATAAACTTACCAGGGATTTTGTAAGCAAAGAAGGTGGTGTTGACACGAGAGGTGCAGAATTCACGGCCCACCTCTTCAAAAGTCTCCAAGTTCTTTCCAATGCTACTTTATCCATGGAAGCTATGGCAATTAAATAGAGAAATTGTAAACTCTCAACAGTGGTTAATATGGATCCCAAACTCCTCAATCGGTATGACCAATATCCATATCCAAAACCCACCAAACCCTCCAATGTTTGGCACCGACGGTTAGGCTATTTGACAAGAACTAGAAGGTTGAACAACAATCGAAATTGTATGAATTGAAGGATGGTGGTTAAGAAAATCGGCCATGGCCATGAATTCCGTTGCCGTAGAGGTTGGGTAGTAGTTGGGTCGACCTTCCCATGAAATAAATTTTATGTGTTTCTTCATATCTATATCTATATCTATATATATATATATTTATTTTTATTATTTTATTCGAAAAATAGTTTTTTTTTTGTTTATATCTATATCTATCTATCTATCTATCTATCTATCTATCTATCTATATATATATATAATTTTTTTCATAAATTATGTTTATTGGTTTGGTTTGTTTTATTTTTATTATTTGTTTATATAAGTTATATAGATTTGTTTTTTTTTTAAATTATTTCATTATATAAAAATAAAATAAAAAATTGTTTTTTTTATATTTTTTGTTTTATTGTGTGGAATAGGTTAAACGAACAATGAATCAGGTAAGTAGTAATGTCTGGTAGAGAGGTGGGATGTGGGACTAGGTAAAGACTATGGGGCAGGTAGTAATCCTATGTGTATGGTAGGCTTGTTGTAATGGTTGTTCTTCTAGTAGTATGGTATACTGGGTAAAGCCAATTGGTATGGGGTAGATTGCCCAGCCAATTATTATATCTACTAGCCCATTCCTAGTTAGGTGTAAGCCACACATATCAAATCTATATTATAATTCTATTTAATTGGAGGTTTCTTTCACTCCTGCCATGTAATATTGTACCGTACTTCCCCAATGAGTTCCCTCAACATCTGTACTCCCCGGCCTGCAGTTGTACTCCCCAATTCCTCTAGTTTAATGGTTCACTCCGAGCAATCAATCTACTAGCACCATCTTGGTAAAGATACTGGCTATTCCTCATAGGATAAATTCCTTTCTATCGTGAACCAACTGGCTCTTGGTTGCCCTACCTTCTGAATCTACCTGTCAAGGAATGCCATTTAAAAGAGAAACTAGGAAACAAGGCAAAATGGGACCTGATCATCATCAACATCATCCTCATCCTCATCATCCTCATCATCATCATCACATTCATCATCATCATCATCATCATCATCATCATCACCAACATGATCATCATCATCACCATCAACATCATGAACATCATCATCACCATCATCATCATCATCATCATCATCATCATCAACATCATCCTCATCATCCTCATCATCATCATGTCCATCATCATCACCATCGTCACCATCCTCATCCTCATCCTCATCCTCATCCTCATCATCATCATCATCATCATCATCACCATCATCACCATCCTCATCCTCATCATCACCATCATCATCACCATCATCACCATCCTCATCCTCATCATCACCATCATCATCACCATGATCATTGATCATCGATCATCATCATCAACATCGCCATGATCATCAAGATCATCTTCATCATCATCATCTTCTTCATCATCATCATCATCATGAACATCAAGATCATCAACATAATCATCACCATCCTCATCCTCCATCGTCATCATCATTATAAACATCTTCATAAACATCATCATCATCATCGTCATCGTCATCATCACCGTCACCACCATCCTCATCCTCATCATCACCATGATCACTGATCATCGATCATCGTCAACAACATCAACATGATCATCATGATCATCATCACCATCGTCATCATCATGATCATCATTATCATGATCATCAACATGATCATCATCATCACCATCAACATCATGAACATCATCATCACCAGCGTCGTCATCATGATCATGATCATGATCATCATCCTCATGATCATCATCACCTTCATGATCATCATCACCATCAACATCATGAACATCATCATCACCATCGTCGTCATCATCGTCATCATCATCATCATAATCATCAACATCATCGTCATCATCCTCATCATCATCATCACCATCGTGATCATCATCCTCATCCTCCTCCTCCTCATCATCATAAACATTTTCATCATCATCATCATCATCACCATCATCATCACCATCATCACCATGATCATTGATCATCGATCATCATCATCATCATCACCATCGTCATCATCATCATCTTCATCATCATCATCATCATCATCATCTTCATTTTCATCATCATCATCATCTTCATCTTCATCATCAACATCAACATCATCAACATCATCATCACCATCGTCGTCATCATCATCATCATCATCATCACCACCTTCCATTAGAGAGAATTTGAGGTCAAAAATGGGCCTCCTAAGAGATGTACTACAAAAATATAAGATATATTAAAATATTATGAGTTAGGGGTTTTATGGGGTAGGTATATATGACAACTCACCTCCTACACTACTTTTTATGCACAATATAAATAACCATGGTTGAGTTACTTTTCTAAATTGACTATAAATAAAATTAATAAAATAACTCTACAATGATGTGACTAAGATTCATTGTAAATTCCCAAAAAATTATTGTCCTTTAGCATTTATTTGTCTTGAACTTGTAAATAAAATTAAACAAAAATGAATTTAATTTATTTTAAAGTACAAGATTATATATATATATATATATATATATATATATATATATATTAGTTTGATGTTATGATATTAAATACAATTGAGTGAATATATAATTTAAAATTAAAAAAACATGAAAATGACAATATATTATTTTATAAAAAAATGTGAAAAGACATTTTT
>LPNX010373510.1:10237-44823 GCA_001517045.1 Pseudotsuga menziesii
TAGCTACACACCCAGTGAGCACAAGAGAACCAGAGCCGAGATAACCAGAGCCGAAGCCTGTAACAGAGAGTGAGCCAAAACCCATGGTTATAGATATTTCTAGTGCTAGTGGTTTATCCGATGTAAATGTCACCTCGCCCTGCCTAATTGAGGAATATATTGAATCACCCGAGCCCAACAACCAGAGTAAGAAACAGAATTTGAATCAATGGTACGACCAAGAAGGAAACATGTCCCTGCGGTCAGTTTGGCTCTTGTTCCACCCCTTCGTTCGGACCCTCTTCCACCCCTTGGTTCGGCCCCTATTCCACCCCCTGGTTCAGCCCCTGTTCCACCCCCTAGTTTGGCCCCTATGTTGAACCCTATTGAGAATCCACAAGTTGCAGGCCTGCAACTAGTTGTGCCACTGAGACAGACTGGAGAGAGAGAAACTGGAGAGTCATCCAAGCCACAACTGTCGAAGAAACACAAGGCTAAGGCCGTTGTGGATTCCCTTCAGGAAGATCCAATGGAGGAAGATGCACCAGACTCACCTCCCTGAGACGCTGACGCTATTAGGGAAGAGGAATACTTCCCCCAGTATGTTCGGCGAAGGAGTGCTGACACACAAAGAAGGACGCTCTCGAATAAAGTGCGCACAACCTTGGTGTCACCCTGCATCCCTGATGTCGTACCCCTCTTGTTGGACATAATTCCAAAGATCACCAAGCTACGGTTTGAGGATTGTGACACCCGCCTGTAGGTGGGCTTGAAAAGGAAAAACTATATGGTTATGGTTCAAGCCGGGTCGAATGATCCCCAGCTCTTAGTACTAATGCAGTGGGCTAGTGGTTTCGATGATGTAGGCTTGCTGAATCTGTTGTTCATGCTACACTTTGGCCACAACAACCAGGTGACGACGTATGTGAAGCAACTCCTTGTCTTCTTTCATGGAGGATGCCTATGGATCGACCAGCCCTACCCTGTCGACGTCAAGCTCATCTTGTAGATAACAGGTCTGCCGAAGGCAGGAGGAGACCCTTCGCCATATTTGCACCAGAACAGAAACACCACCAAGATGAAGCAGAAGTGTAACCTGCAATGCATAAGTAGGGGATTCCTCATTGGCCCCATAAAGGATAATATGGTAAGGTTTTCAACCAGAATCTTTTCTTGCAAACTATTGCACAAGATGAGACCTACTAAGTGCACCGCCAGGGCGATAGAAATCACAGAGCAATGCATGCAAGGAGTCACCTTCAACTGGTTGCAGTTCCTGCTAAATGAACTGATAGATGATGCAGAATAGGCGCAGGAGGAACCGAGGGCCAAATTTCATTACTCATTGCTACTCATCCTGATCTCTTTCATTCTGTGGTCCAACCCACTAGACTACCAGCCGATGGATGTCCCAGTGCTTTTCATTGGCGCAAAGTATTAGAACCTTTGGGAGAACAAGGAGGACAAGATCCGCCAGACGGATAACAACATCGAGTTCTTTCTGCATGCCGAGGCGCTGTGCTATGTTATCAGGCGGTACCACAGAGTAATGGCTGCGACGGTGCACAAATACGTGACATTCATAAAATTCTAGGCTAGTGCACATAACACTATTATGGAACCGAAGAACAACTTGTCCAAGCAAGCGCACCGGGCAGTATTTATGGTCACTAATGATGATGTAGACGCAATTTTCTAGGGAGGCTTGAAGAATGGCGCGACCCACTAGCAGATTCGATGGATGAAGGAGAAAACCAAGAAGACCCACCAATTAACCAATGTAGAAATGCTGGTGCAGGCATTGATGCGCAAAATCATCAAGGGAATGGTCACCGGGATGACTAAGAGCAGCAAGAAGGAAATGGTGGAGGCAACGGCCAAGGAAATTAGACGTCGAGTTCTGATGATGATGATGACAAGGATTATGATTTCGACAGTACTCCTATTGATGAGGAAGTGAAGGACCAGGAAGAGGCGCATCAACATCTGCACAAGAAGAGGAAAGCAGACAAATCGGCTAACAATGTTAGCTTAGCCGAGGAGGATATAAGCTTGTAGTCCGATGTAATCACACAAGTGGCCGAGTCCAGCTTAAAATGGATAAGTAAGAAACAACTACGATTGACCGACGAACTGGCGAAACATGTCAATCAATTGATAGAGGCCATAAACGAAGTCAAAATCACTGTCGAGGCTGAGATTTATGGCGTGGATCCCAGTGTCCCATTGGGCACACTAGAGCTGGTGCCGCCGATCAAAGTAGAAATACACGGACGAGAAATGGATATGGGAATGCCCGAGTATAATGATGTTTCCAGGGTTTTGATACATTGAGCATTGACTTCTCTAAGCTCATGTTAGCTGAATTGTATGCTATCCACCAGGTGGCTGTGACCGAGGTATGCTTCAGAGAAAATGTGGTGTCATATCAGGCGACCAAGCAAAAAAGAAAGGCGAAAATGCATAAAACCCTCCTTAGAGAAAAGGAAAAAGAAATTGTGGCACGAGAATAGATCCAGGTTGCACTCGCTAAAGCCATCAAAGGAGCGGTTGCAAAGTTCCCACCGGAGGCAAGCCAAGAAGGTGAGGATTCAGCTGCCAAGTTTTCCCGGCTGTCATGGATTGCAGTGGAACTTAATAAACAGGGTCAAGATGTTCAGGAAAATTAGGTACCAAGCACACCTCCTGAGGTGCTTGAACAACGTAGCAAAGTCATGTTGGAGGTAGAACAAAGGATAAGGCAAGGAGAGACAATATGCACTAACGTAGTGGAAGCCATTTCCGCGATGTGGGAAGCGTTTCTGGAGGATGAGACTAGGGAAAAGATCAAGGAAAACGTGTGGGAAGTTGATGAGAAAATCACCACGGCAAAGGTAGAGATGAAGAAGCTTCCACTAAAAGAAAAGGTTACAAATATTGTGGAGATAAAGTAGCTCCAGCAGGAAGTTCAAGCTCTTCAATATCAAGAGCGGATTAGGAACGAGGAAGTAGAAGCACACCAATCAGAAGCAGCGTGAGCTATAGGGATTATTCAACATATCCAGCAGAAGCTCTAGACTATTACTCAGTCGTTGGGAGAGGGACCGTCAAAACATATCAGTTCCGACCATGTGGAACAATTGGCTACATAGGCAGAGGAAGTAACAGAGGCAGTTGCAATGGCGCAATAGATTTTGAAGAAGTTTCAGGACAAGGTTGGTCCTGTGGTGCAGCCCACGCCGGAAGCTTGAAATTTTGCGGAAAACTCAATTTTTGTAGAGACGGACATTTTTTCTTAGTGACTTGGGATGAGCCACATGTGAGTGTTCGAGGCCTGTTGGGCTAGGAAAATTGCATAAGAAAGAATCCACTGCGCAAGTGAAAGAGGAAAAGTGGGCGCGCAATGGAGGAAAAGCTGGCATAGGAAGATGTGACGAGGATAGCTGCGACGAGCAAGTCAGATCCGAGTCAGTAGAAGATTTAAAATGGAACAGGTACAAATCGGTGGAAGACTGCAGAAGGACGAACCAACAGAAGACCAAGGACAATTTTGCAGCTAGTTATGACCAGTACAGAAGGTTGAAAGAAGTTTTCACGGCTAGTTATGGATGTGGTTAATGTATACATGACTTTCACGACCAGTTTGGTCTGTTATTAACATAATTGCAGATACTTTGTAAGCCACTTGAGTTTATAATAACTGAGTAGTACTCAGTCAACCCCGCGCGGTCTTGAAAATGCTATAAGTAGGAAGAACTCGCTCTGTATAAGGGTTCGTTCAATGGATTAGTTTAATTTTTGTGCACTAAGCTAGATTCAATTTAGTAGTTTATTGTTGACTCGGAAGAGGATTCTAGTAGAAGGTTGGTGAGTCATGTATCTTGCAACTGAGTGCACAGACCTCTAGTAGTAGAAGGAATCCGCAGCTGAGTGCATGGATAGTCAAGTAGAAGAGTCGATCTAGGCTATGTGCGGATCGGTAGGAGTATATAGAAGCAACAAACCAAAGAGCATGAGAGAAAGAAGATTGAATCAAATAGACATATCTTAAGAACAGTCTGCAAGTCATAGACTGCAAGGTGCTACATATATTTCTCATGCCAGATGAAGAGCACCTTGGTGGTTTTTCCCATATGGGTTTCCACATTATTTCCTTTGTCGAATGAATGAATGTTGTGAATATTGGATGTTATGTGAACGTTTGCTTAGTTTATATTGTTACAGTTATTGTTGAACGTATGTTGCAATATTACTGATCAATTAAGGAAGGAATGAATGATAAGCACCGTTGACATGTTATGTATGATTTCATGATTAATATACTAAGTTATAATATAATTCGCACATTTTTTGTTACATCCAAGGAATCAACTGTGTCGCACAGTTGCGCCATTTGTTAAGTGGTTAAGGACAAGGTTGTGTCGCATGTAGATCATGGCACATAGTTACACCTCTGTCGCATAGCAATAGACTCCATCCTCCTATCTCTGTCAAGCGCCTTGGCCATGCACCAAGGGACTATAATCCCTCGCCAACTACGAAAACATGGTTCTAGCAGTTACACATTAAGATATCTCGGGTGATACCGTGCCTACCTTACGGGTGTTGCCGACTGAGTTTGCTCTGTTGAGTCGATGTATTTTAGTGTCTTGTTGGTATTGTGTTGTTGTTGAAACTTGGGTAGCGTAAGTAAGGAGATAGAGACAAAAAATGGACAAAAACAATAACAAAAATGGATGCCTATTACTAAGCTTACTCAACCCCCTGTCTTATATCAGAAGACCCCGAAGGGTGATGACTGAGTAGAGGAGGAGGGGCTAAATAAGAATGTTAATTTCCTACTTTTAATAATGAAATACGTAATTTAAAATTGAAGAAACTAAATTAGAAACAGACAGATTGCATGTATCAGTCAAACAGTGGCGAATGGGCCGTTTAGAAAGGAAAAAAAAATGTAAAATGGCTCAGAAATAGACATGTTTCTTCTAACTGTAGGACAATGGCAACTGAGTTGCACAAACCTGCCACACAGCAACAACTGGGTCGTAACTGATGCAAAAAAATAGCTGCGACTGTGCCCCAGGAGGCAAGTCATGCCTTTCATTAGAGGAAATTTGGGGTCTAAAATGGGACTTACAAGAAAATGCGCCAAGAATAAATTCTTGTGACTTATAATTCAAGAACCAATAGAATTTCAATAAAATGATTCAACCATAATGGTTGAATTGACATATTTGTCATAAAAAAACTACTTTTTTATTAGTATTTTCGACATATCTCACTGTGGTTTTCCTCAAATTTTGAACAGGAGAGATCGTTGGATGCAGATTCAAATTCTACAGCCAATGAGTACCCACACTGCATACTTTTGACAGACCCTACTACACCAAAAACAAGCAATACCTGAAAAATGTGTTGATGTTTTTCTTGTATTTCTTGTTTGTGGGGTAGAGGGGACCATCAAAAGTATGCAGTGTGGGTACTTGTTGGATGTGGAATTTAAATCCGCATCCAACAATCTCTCCCATTCAAAATTTGAGTAAAAACACAGTGAGATATGTAGAAAATACGAACAAAAAAATAGTTTTTTTCTTTCTTCCTCCAAAATTAAAAAGTATTATTTTACTATTTTAACTATTATTTTATTGTTTTCCTTAGGAGGCTCATTTTAGACCTCAAATTTCCTCTAATTCACGGCTTGATTCGCAACCTGGGTCGTGGGTTTCGATCCGAAAGCAGGGACTGAGTCGTGCTTTTCAGCCCGAAAGCAACAACTAGGCCAGAATGGAAAAAATAAAAAACAAAAATAGTCGGCAATGGCCGACAAGGACAGGCACTGGCGTCGTACAAACTCGGATCGGCCTCGTGGGGGCCCGACCAGGAACAACTATGGAGAAAAAAAGACCAAAACTACCTGCAAAACAAGGGATGCTATGGGATCAACCAGTATGGTCGCCAAACCTGTAGCCGAGTTTTCACCCTGGCTACGTGCAAAAGCACCTCCCTTCCGTCAAAGGGACATAAGGGTAGAGTTCAAATGGAAACAAGAGCTACAATAAACAAAGAGCATTAGTAACAATGAATAAATAACGACAACTATGCTAAAACTTAAAATAAAAGCAAGAAAATTATACCCTTTGTTTGAAAATGGGCCACCATGCCCTAATCTTTGGATATGGGCCGCCTTTACACATGCTATATGGTATAGAGGATACCTCAACGTACGGGATGGGGAATGGTGTGGCTATCAAATGATGGTTGGACGGTGTGAGTATTTTGAGAAGAGTGGGTTCTCAACGTACTCACTGATTTGAATAATGAAAAAAGGGCATAAGAATCTTGTTGGTGGGGACCTCCACACTCTTTTTATAATGATTTTTTGGCCTTATCTCTCTTTTAGGGTTTTTAGCCCATTTTCTTTGTTTTAGCTCTTTTTTGGTTCTTTAAACCTTTTTATGGGTTTTTATGCCCTTTTTAATGTTTTTTGAGATTTTTGAGAGAGAATAAGGGTAAACCATAGGTGTATAGGTCAAAAATGAGGAAAAATGATAGAGAAATGATATATATATATAGTTTAGGCTATGTAGATATAGCTGGCCAATTTTTTGCGTTAATGGTCCAAATGGGCACCATCAAGGCTAAGGATCAAGCCTTGGCCATGGGAGTTTCAAATGCCTCCAAGGGAAATCCCAAGGCAAAGAATTCAAAGCTGTCAGAGAAGAAGAAACTGAAAAAAAACCCAAATCCAATGATGGGGATTCGGATCCTCTAAGAGAGAAGGACAAAAATGGAAAAGAGAAGACAAAATGCACCTATTTCCACAAGGGATGACATCAAGAAAGCTCATGCATGAAGAAAACTATTGACCACATGGTGCAGCTGCTGGAGAAGAACAACATTCCAGTCCTAGATAGCACAAGGAAGAAAGATGGCACCTCCAGTTCAAATGGCAAGGAGAAATGTCATGCTTTGGTAGCAGGTACCTCTAATTCCTCGTCTTTCATCATTGATTTGGGGGCTTCCAGACACATGCTAGCCACAAGAGAGCTCTTCTCCTCCATGCGTTTGAATTATGGCCCAGTAGTTCGAATGGGGGATGATTCTGAAATCCAGACCAAGGCGATTGGTAGGATTGATTTAGAGCATGGTGTCTTCAGTGACATGTTGTATGTACCAGACCTTGCAGTAAATTTGTCGTCATTCTATCAAATGACCCATACAGGAGAGGCAAAGAGAGTGACATTCACTCTAGACATGGTATAGATTGCAGAAATCTCATCAAACCAAGTCATTGCAATTGGATATGCAGACCACCATGAGAGGATATACAAGTTTTCGAACTTCCTCCCCACTTTTAATGACCAAGCTCTTCTCTCACATGCCAATGAGACTTCCAAGCTATGGAATGCGACTTCTCTCACACTCCAAGGAGAGCCACACAACCATTGGCGTTGGTACATTCAAATATGATTGGTCCTCTGCCCACTCCATCATATGGTGGATCAAGTTATGTACTTACATTTATTGATGATTACTCGAGATTTTGCTGGGTGTACTTCCTCAAATTAAAGTCTAGTTTTTGAACAATTGAAGATTTGGAAGGCATTGGTAGAAAATCAGAGCGGGCATAAGATTAGATCCTTAGGACTAATAATGGGAAGGAGTATTCCAATAAGAACATACAACACCTTTGTGAGGAGTGTGGCATCCAAATGCAACACTCAACTCCCTACACACCACAACAAAATGGTGTGGCAGAGAGGAAGAATAGATCTCTCAAGGAGATGGCCACTTGCATGATTGAAGCAAAGGATCTAAGTCCCAAGCTATGGGTTGAGGCCATTAATTTTTCTACACACATACAAAACAAAGCCTTCCATAAATCAGTAAAAGGAAAGACTACCTACGAGGCATGGTTGGCCATAAACCAAATGTCTCAAATTTCAGGATTTTTGGATCTAGAGCATGGGCTCAAATCCCTTCTGAAAATAGGAAGGCCTTGCAGCCACAAAGAAAGGAATGCATCATGGTTGGGTATGGTGAGGATACAAAAGGTTACAAACTCTTTGACACTTCCACTCTCAAGAAATTTGTTGAAAGAAGTGTGCAATTCGAAGAGGAACCAATACAAGATTTTGAGCTTGCACCAGGGGAATGCTCTTCTCCTCAACAATTTGATGATGTAAGTGATGATTCATGCTTTGTTTTTTATGATATTCCTAAAGATGGTATGGTTTTAGATGACATTGTTCTAGATGATTCACCATCAAGGCCCACGTGGGCTGAACAAATCATACAAACTATAGTGGAATTGGATGGCAATCCCAAAGAGCCCAGGAAGACTAGATCTCAAACTAGTAATGCTTCCTTTTCAAGTGATAGTGATCTTGTTGAGCACTATTATATGCTGATTGGATCTGATCCATAAACATATAAGCAATATTTTAATGAACCACGATGGAAAACAACAATGAAAGAAGAGTTCCATTCTCTCCAAGAGAATGAGACATGGGAATTTGTTCCCCTTCCTCCCAAGAGGAATCTTGTTCAATGCAAGTGGATCTTATGAACCAAACTTGCTACTGATGGTTCATATGTGAAATAAAAAGAAATATTAGTTTCTAAGGGCTACTCTCAATTCCATGGTGTTTATTATATCGATACCTTTGCACCGGTTGCAAAGATGGACTCCATAAGACTAGTTCTAGCAATTGCAGCTAGTAAGGGTTGGAAAGTGCACCATATGGATGTCAAGAGTGCATTCCTACATGGCGATCTACATGCAGAAATATAAATGTTTCCAAGAGGATCCTTCACTTATTTGCAGGTTGAAGAAATCACTCTATGGATTCAAGCAAGTCCCTAGGGATCGGTATGCTAAAATGGATCCTTTCTTGCTCTCTATTGGCTTCACTAGATACAAATAAGATCCTAATGTATATTTGGAGAAACATGATGGTATTTTGCAGGTTATTGTTATTTATGTTTATGACCTTATAATTACAAGGAGATGCACCACTTCAATTGGTTCAATTAAGTCATCTTTACATAGTGAATTTTTCATGACCGATCTAGGATTGCTAAGGCAATTTTTGGGCTTGGAAATTGAGAAAAGTGAAAAGGGAATCATACTGAGTCAAAAAAAGTATGCTTCAGACCTGCTAATCAAGTTTAAAATGTCTGAGTGTAAGGCAGCCGATTCTCCCTTTCTTGCTGGCATCAAATTGCATGAATTTGAAAATTCTCAATTGGTAGATTTTACACTCTATAGGCAACTAGTGGGAAACTTGCTCTATATTACACATACAAGACTAGATTTATCTTATGTTGTAAGTGTTGTAGAAATACATATGCACCATCCACATGAGCTCCATTGGAAGGCTGCAAAAATAATTCTTCAGTATGTCCAGGGTACAAATATTTTGGGGTGCACTACTCAACTAGTTCTTCACTTCAACTAGCTAGATTTTCTGATTCAGATTGAGCTGGAGATCCCAATAACAGGAAATCAACTTCAAGTTTTGTCTTTATGCTTGTTGAAGGTCCTATTTTCTGGTCAAGTAAGAAACAACACACCATTTCACTTTCATCAGCAGAGGCCGAGTACAAGGCAGCAATCAATACAACTACACAGTGTGTTTAGTTGGAAGGAATTCTTCAGGAATTTGGTGTCACAATTGATTCTCCTACCAACATTTGGGTGGAAAATAAAAGTGCCATAAAAATATATACTAATCCAGTTCAAAGGAAAAGGAAAAAGCACATTGAGATCCATATGCACTACATCCGGGGCTTAGTGCATGACAGGGTGATTTCACTGCAGTATTTCTCATCCACCAAGCAAACTTCCAACATTTTCACCAAGAATTTCACAGAGAAGACCTTCACTTACCTGATATATTTTCTTGGGGTGAGTGATGGATGGTAATTTTTTGCTATTTGTTGCAAGTTTTAACCCCATGTCCATTATTGAGGGAAGGTTTTGTCCCATGTGGTTTTCCTTCTTTTCCTCGGTTCATATGGAAAAATAAAATTTCTGAATTATGTAATTGCAGTGACTTGAGCCTTTGTTGCCAATGCCTCTTCCATTTTATGATATGTACCAATTTTTTTATTAAGGGAGGGTGTTAGAATAGTAATCCAACCTTTTAGTACCTTAGTTTAACTCCTTAGTCAATTTTATTGCATTTTGCATTAATACACTATGGTTTTGGACTTAGGGTGCTTAGTTGGACCAATAACCAACTAAATTGGTGCATTCACACCCACATGAGCACTCCAAATCAATAAAGAATCCATATGTGTGCCCTCATCATTGTTGTTGCGCTCCCATTCATTGAATGTGGACAGTTTGGTTGACTAGGAGCGCTAGAGGTGGATTTTGTCCATTTTTTAGCTGATTTGGTACATTTAATGCCACCTAGAGCCTATAACCCACCTATTTTTCCACACCCATGCATGAAAAGGTTTTATTATGACCCCATGTCACCTCACCCACGTCCACACAGAGATTTGTGGCCATTTGGGCTGATTTGGATCGTGATTGGCCCACTTAGGGGGGATTGAGGCCAATTTGGCCAAGTTCATTTGTACAATTGGATTCCTAAGTCTCATGAAACACTGACATATTTTTATGTTAGACAGTCAAAATATAACCTGTTTCTGTTCACATTACATGTGTAATTTGCTTCTCATTTAATGGTTTTTTGTTGGTTTTGTATAAAATTCGATTTGTGAGTTTCTCTAAGGCTCCTAGATATTCTTGTATATTGAAATTATCACAAAAGAAGAAGGGAGAAGCATATGGGAAACCCTTTTATCCTTCCATGGGGTTATAGTAGGGTTTTCAGGAGGAATTGAAGCTGGTGTGACAGACAACAACAATCTGTTGTGAGGGACTAAAGAGTTGTGGAGGACTGTAAAATTGAATGATGAAGGTTGCTCAAGCTCTAAAGTGGTGGGAAATTAGGATATGGCAGTAGATTGCTCTAAGGAAGTGGAGTTTAATGAGTCTAATTCAGAGGTAAATGGGGATAATTCTTGATCATACAAGGGTTGGAGATCCCTACCTAAAGACTCAAGAAAGGATGTGGTATCAACTGTAGCATCATGCGTTTTACAGGGATTATCATTGTTCTTATGTGGCTTGACTAAAGGATCTTGGTCAAAATCATATGTACAATATGAAGAGATACTTTCAGTTCTTAAAGAAGGATTTACAGTGGTAAATCCATGGCCTTGTTTTGAGCACAATAAACAATGGAAAATTCTTTGACAAGCCTAGGAAATGATAGGAAAAAATTTACAAGAAAGGATAAGATATCTTGGAGAATATTCACACTTGAGTACCTTATTTTTTCACCATGCCCTTCCATTTCTTTGCAGTGAGCTCATTTCCCTAGTAGAATTGCCATAGAAAATTATGAAGACTGGATTCTTTGAAGGTGGAGTCGCCAGGTGAAATATTCACAACTTTCTTGATGTTTGATCGTTGTTCACCATCAACAGTTAAACCTAAACTCTTTGCATATTCTTGGATGCCAGTATTTCTAGTGGAGTTGTCATCCAAAATATTTGAGTGGTTTCTAGAGCATATACAACCAACCTGTGTCTAGGACCGACTGCTCAACCAGGTCGTAGAACAAGAACAATGTCGTTTCCCCAAGGAGATAATAGCAATTACTCCTTGACAATGGCACCAAGATGTTAGCACCCAATGATTTTCCTATGGTTGCAGTAGGAGATCACTGGGGTAACCATTTCAAACCAATATTTAGAATGTATTCTAGCCTATACAATCAGAGAGGGCTCTCTATTTGTCACAAGAAAATTCACATACACATATGGATTTAAGAAAGCATTCAGAAGGCTAGATTTCTGATGGGAACAGATTTGTTTGTAAATTTAAAGATTTTAAGATAGACAAATATCAAATACGATTTGGCAATGGAGTCACAGTCTGAATCATTCAAGGATATTACAACAAATAATGAGAAATGATCTTCCATTTTGTAATCTGAGGCAAAGTGAGTGTAAAATTTAGTCAAATATATTCAAGTGGTGGTAAGAGAAAGGAGAAAAATTCCAGTGCAACAAGAGGCACCTATCTATGGATGAATCTCTTAAAAAAAAATTTAGCAGAAACAACAATAAGGGTAATGACAGAAATGGAGCATCTAACAAGAATGAATTCCACAACAATCATTACAGACACATTACGAATGATATATCTGATGAAAGGAGCGCTTAATAAAACAAATTCCTCACATACAACTAGAAAGCATTAGTAGGAATTAACACCTATGAAAATGATGCAAATAGGAAACACAAATTGAATATGGACACTATGATGAATCTTAGACATTCAAGGTATACTTTGCGTTAATACTTCTAAGAAAGTTTGCAGAGTTACAAAACCAAGCACATAGGCTTCAAAAATGGATGTTGAACCCTGTTTCCTCTTTTGAGGGTATATTTATTGTATCATAGGCTCCCAAGACCAACCTCGAAACAGAGCCAAATTTAGTTATAGTGCAAGAAGCAAAATCCTAACAAATTCTGATCTGGAAGATTTGCCATGATCATAAAACAAAATAGGAAAGCATGCGAGGAAGTGCATGGTGGATAAAAATGGAACAATGGACACCTGGTGTTAATACCCTATAATTTTCCTATGGTTGTTGTAGGAAGTCACAGGGGTAACCATTTCAAACCAATATTTAGACTATATTCTAGCCAATACAGTCAGAGAGGGCTCTCTCTTGTCACAAGGTATTGGACATTCACATATGGCTTTAAACAAGCAGTTAGAAGGATATATTTCTGATAAGAACAAGGTGTTGGTAGATTTAAAGATGGTGAGACAGACAAAGAAGAAAAACCATTAGGAAATGGAGTCACAGTCTAAAATCAATTAAGGGTATTATAGTGAGAATGAGTGAGGATTTTCCTTTGTACTCCGAGGAAAAGTAGGTGTCACAAACAATCGAATATCTTAACAGGGTGGTAGGAGAAAGAGGAAGAATCCCATTGAAGCAAGAGGCACCTATCTGTGGGTGAATCTCTTGCACCACCTTTAGCAACAACAACAATAAAGGCTAATAACTAATACAGAGCACTTAATAGAGAGTGAATTCTATAACAGTCATCATAAACACATCACAAATGCAACATCCGATACGAGGAGCACTTAATGAAACGAATTACTCATATCCAACTAGATATAATTAGCAGAAAATTACATAAATGAGCGTAATGCAAACATGAAACACAAACTGAATGAAGAACACTATGATGAATCTCAAAAATGCAGAAGAATGTTTCTCATTAACACTTCCAAGAAAGTTTACAGAGATGCAAAAACCAATAGCAGAACGCTTTCTGGATGAAAGTTCCAACCCTTTCCTCATCAATTGAGGCTATATTTATAACGTTATGGGCTCTGGATACCAACCTCAAAACAAAGCTGAATTCAGTTACAAAATGGGGGAATCAATACCAAATCATCATTACAAATCCTAACAAACTTCCCGAGGTGGAAGATTCACCACGATTTACACCTAAAATAGGAAATAAGGGATCACAGACACACTGGATAAAAAATGGAACTACGACGTCTGAGAGGTAGGCTCGCTTGAATGAAAAGAACGTTTCAGAACATCTTTTAACGGTTTTATTCCCTTAGACACGATCTGCATAATTGAATCTTGTTAATGCCCCAACTTTACTTCGCACATGCATTGATCCTTTTCCTTCTCGTATATTTGGCTGTGCGAAATCATACCACAGCCGTAGATTTATCCTACGAGAAATCTCATCCATTCTATGCTGCGCCCCCTGCGCGATTTCACGATCCTCTATCTTGTTATCCTTCATGCACCTTTTTCTTACGAAATCAAGCAGGACCGTCAATCATATCTCTACCGCTAAACTCTGTGGGTCCTACAAACCTTTCACAATGCGTCGTCCTGTTAACCTACGTGTATCTCCTCCTCGCAAAATCCCTTTGAGCCGTACATCAAACCTCCGCCGTGATCTACATAGTCCAAAGTGCGGGGTCCTACAGGATTTCACAGCCCCAACCTGGCTTATATTTTGTGTAAGTGGCCGCCGCGAAATCCACTTTTAGTCGTTGATCGGATCCCCACCAAATCTCTGCTGCCTAGAGATGCGAGGTCTACCAACATTTTGCATCGCTTCCTCCTGCTAACCTCTATGTGAGTTTAGGATGTGAAAACACATCTCGTCTGTGGATCGGGCCAGCCCAAGATCATGGACGTTCAATCATGAGGACCCTATGAGATTTTGCGGCCCCATATTGTCTTATCCTCCGTACGAGTTATCGCTGCAAAAATATTTTCGACCATAGATATTTGACACCCTTAGATCGCAACCATCAAAACTTGAAGGGTGTAACCCATTTCACGATCCTCCACAACTTATCTCTCCGTACAAACTTTACTCAACGAAATCCTTAGCAACTGTTGATTTTCACTGCTGAGAAATATGCGCCGTTGATTATTGACCACAACATAACCTGTAGAACCTCATGATGTCCTTCATGGTCCTAGGATAAGGAATTTTTGGACCTTATTGCTCCTTTGATTTGGACTAATCCCCTGGAAACTATTTATCCTAGAATGGTGCTAACACCTTTGCAAAAAGATCCTCAAAATTTAGTACCAATGCTTACCAGGTGCTAACAACGACTCTAAATCAGGGATGCTATCCTCCATGTGAGGTGGGAAAGAACTATGTAGACCATGTGCCTTATCCATTGGGATGGTTCCAATCCCTCCTGCAATTCTCAAACTTTGCTCTAGGGTATGCAACTATAAAATTTGCTTAAAAAGAATAAACCAAATGACAACACCCCTTGGAGACCTTACTGCCTTCACCTAGGGCTTTAAGTCTGTCAGAGAGATATCCATGCATGCAATGTTAAAAATGAAATGGTATATACAATGACATGAAAATGAGCTTACTTACAAAAATTAGTGTTTGAGGAGCCTCCCATTTACAGGAGCTCTAGATACCAATCCACCCTCCATTTCTTCCAGTACATAAGCATTCTTTCCCCTGAAGGCTGCAATTTTATATGGTACTTTCCATAGGTGATCAATTTTTCCATGTTTCCCCTTCTCAAAATGAGATGCATGCCATTGCAACACTACATCCCCTATCTGGAAATCATTAGGTTTGGTTCTTCTTTCAAAAATGTCTTTCATCTTGTCCTGAAATTTCTGGGTTCTATAAAAAATATGCTCCCTCTGTTGCTACAGCTCAGCCAACTGATACATCCTTCTCTGGGTTGGGTGGGTTTCAACATCTTCTTCTTGAAACAATATCATCACTGGCAAGCTCAGGGAATTGGGAAAGATTACCTCTGAGCCATAGACCAACTGGAATGGTTAAGTTCCAATATACTTTTTCACAGTAATTCTGTCAACCCGCAAAGCATGGATTAGCTTTGCGTGCCAAGCTTTCTTATTTTCCTGTAGCAGTTTTTTTATGATCCTTAGAAGACTCTTGTTTGAAGATTATTCCAACCCATTTCCTTGTGGGTAATAGGCTATGGAATGCCCCAGTTGTATTTGGTATTTGAAACAAAAAGAAATCATCTTCTTTGACTTAAAAGTTGCAGCATTATCAATGATTATCTTCCTGGGAACTCCAAACCTTGACAAAATACGCTCCTCCATAAACTGCATGATCATTGTTTTGGTAGCTTGTCTTGTGCCTTCCTCAAAAGTCTCCAAATGTTTTTCATAGCAGGGTTCCCCATTGATTCTAATTAGAGAGCCATCAGAGTTTGGGACACAAAGGTATGATAAATCCATCATGAGGTATCCACCTAAACTAGCTACCCATTTTCTAGATAAAAGCATTCCATATGCTGGGGGTAAATAAATGACAACTACATCCATCATAGTGGAGATGTCTGAGCATGCAAATAGATCAGCTCTAAGGTTTTTGATCAAGCCGTAGGATGGTAATTGCCTTGAGTCTATGCCACAAACATTTCCATAAGTCCTGGTCACTTCTAATCCCATTTCTTTCATGACATGCAAAGGCATTACATTCATGGTGGCTCCAGAATCCAACATGCAATTATGTTGGAGCATATTATGAATGTGTAAAGTTAGGTAAAAGGGAGGGTGACCATCATTCTTTCTTTCATAGTTACCAGATTGGATGTTAATAGGTGGATCCTTCTCATCTTTGCTAGTTTGCATCCCACTAAGGCTCTACATGTGACTAGACTCTAAAGCAAACTCAAGGTTTTTGTCTTGGCCAATGCCATCAAAGAACTCTTCTACTTGGATTCTTACAGAGGGCACATTCATCAGTTCAATGATAGGGATATTACACATTATCTTGCTTATCTCTTTCTCCATGTCAATGTTTAAATTCAAATCTTCTAAGGAAAGATATTCTTCTTTCTTATTCTCTTCATTAATTGCTTTGTGTTTGTCTAAGAAAGAAGGTTGGGAATCCACTCTTCGTTTATAGATTCTAACCTGTGGTTGTTCTTTTGTTTCAGGGATGTTTATTGCACAACATGAAGGATCAGGCTCATCAACAAAATCCTCTTCCTGCTCCCAAGATTCTTCTTCTTGCTCCCATGGCTCTTCCTCTAGGAGAATTCTTCCAAACCCATCGTCAAAAGATAAATCATTCATAAAATTGATGTTGTTTGGTTGGTCATCAGGGTAACCGGTGTTTGATGGTTTTTTATCATTCTCATCACACCAATTAGCATTCTTCTTCTCAAGATTCTTTAGGTACTCGGGTCGTCTTCTATTAGGATCTCTCTCAGAACCTCTATTGTTGTTGCAGTAGGGTTTAGGGCCATAAGGATTTCTATGTCTCTCAGGATCGTGAAAACTAGCGACACTCTTGGTCAAGACAGTTAGTTGTCTCATCATCTCTTGCATGGTTTTTAATGTGTCCTTTGATTCTTTTGGTTCACTCACAGGTTCCTTAGGCTTTCGAAGCTTAGGGTCAGATCTCGAAGAGGATGGGACATAATGATCAAATAAGTTTTGCTTACCCATAGATGTCGCATGTTGCTCAACCATCTTTGCATTGAATTGGGTGGTCTTTAAGTCATTTGGATTCTTATCATTTAAGTTGAAACCCAACCAACCATCAAAAGCATTGAGATAATGAATAAAAATTGCTTGGTCCTTAGGTCTAATTTCATCTGGGATATTTATTACAGTCTTGTCAAATCTCAAGTTAAACTCATGGATTGTTTCATTCTCCCTCTTCTTTATGTCAAATATTTGATGTAAGAGGAATTTCCCATCCGACTTGTGAGACCATTCACTATTAAGATTTGTGACTAAGTTGTCATATCCATTGATGGATGAAGCAGGTAATCTATCAAACCACTTCCGCGCATCTCCTTCCAGAGAATGCAGAAATCCTCTCATGAATACATCTTCATCAACAACGCCATATGCTTCCATATGATCCTAGACTTTGTCAATGTGGTCTTCGATGGAGGTAGCTGACACTCCATCAAACTTAGGAACCTTTTATAAATATTTATTAGGCATGTCATGTGGGCCCCCTTGGATCAGGGAGAAATCTAAAGGAGATGCCTTGGCCTTCCTTCCAAAAATCCTAGGGTTTTTTGGAGGAGGAGCATTCTGATTTCCACCAGTGTTTGTTCTGGCCATCGGGCTAGATGAGGTTGAAGGAGATCCCAAAGGATGACTTGAGAAAATAGTGGGGCATGATACTTGTTTGTTTTTCTTTGCGTATGTTATAGGGAATATTTCTGGGTTTATAGGGCGTTCTAGGAACTTAAGATTAATATGTTGGGTACGGTCCTCAGTGGAGTCGCAGGGTGGAGTCGCCAGGTGAACCACACAAGTAATTCACCAATAAAAGATATGTCGGGGAAAGGTGAGGTATGTTGAACCAAGGTATGCCTCTACTTCCTCGGCAACGACGCTAAAATGTTATCACCAACCTTGTAGTTTCTTATGTGAGGTGGATCCAAGATGGATGGTAGAGGGACAGGAAACTGAGGAGGTGGAACCAAGACTACCTATATTCCCAAATGAATGGTTGTCATGCCAATCAAGGCAGTCTTTGCTTTATGTTATCTAAGTCCAAGACAACAAAGGGAGAGACCCAGATCTACTCCCGACAGGAGAGATCAAACCTAGACACTAGATCAAATCAAGTAGGATTGAGGTACGTAAGGTGTAAGGTAATTCAAGACCCTAGATCTATGGGAGATGTTACCAGGTGTGCCATGGATTTGGATTAGGGTTTTGGAAGTGTTAAGTTCGATCCAAAGTGGAACCAAGGTAACTTATGGGGTTGATACAAGATATGGGGTTGAGGTACTAGCAACTGATGAAGATAACCACTGCCCTGGGAAACGTAACCAATGCAGTGTGAGTAAGGACAAAGATGGGACTATCTATTACCCAAGGGATAGACTCAATGAAAAATGTGACAATGTCCAAGTACCTGAGTCATCAAAGAAAATTCAACTTTCAGGAAAAAGAGGTCAAAAGAGGGCTAGCGCTAGGCTTGGAGATTAGTGCCTATTGGGCCTTGGGTAATGGAGTCAGTATCTGCACAGCGTTAGAGTGAAACCACTTGGGATATGCCCTGGTCTACGGACCCAGAAAAGTGTTTGGCCAAGAAAATTCAGTTTGCAGGGGAAACCAGCAGAAGGATGGCTAACGTTAGGGTTTGGAGGGACATATCCTCAGATCTAGAACAATATGGGAGGCATCAACTCAGCGTTGGAGGAGAAATGGTATGTGGATGACCTAATCAATAAACCCAAGTTGGAAAAATGCAGAAAAAAAACAGATCATAAAAAGTCAGAAAATGACTAGGAGTGTTAGGGTGCTGAAAGTCAGTTTCTCAGATCTAGGGCCACCTAACAAAAAATAGCTCAGCATTGGAGGTGTTTTGGAATGAGGAGGACCCGATCTATGAACCCAAGTGATTATTTTCCGGAAAAAGTCAGATCTGGAAAAGTCAAAATTTCAGTGGGGGTGCTAGGGTTTAAACAGTTAGTTTTTTATATCTAGGGAAAACCAGCCACTTTTTTGACATCATTGAGAATGAATTGGTGAGAGGGATGCCCGATCTACAAAACCCAGCAAATGGGTTGTCCAAAGATCGAACGGTTCCTCGATTAAGTATTTTTGGATTTTTTAAATATTTTGGAATTTTCAGTAAATTGAAGAAAATCAGATACAATGGATTGAGATCATGGAAGAAAAGAACCAACCTGTAGATCTTACCTCGAAAACCTTGTAGATTCCTTTATTATGATGATCCCTGCCATTTCGATCAATTTGAGAAGCTTGAAGCGAGTTCTATGTCTAGTGTTTTCCCGAGGAAGTCAATGCACCCTCTCTCCTACGAAACAAACGTCAACCATATCAGATTTGCTGTGACATAAGAAAGAAGCTATACGCTGCAGAAAAATAACAAGAAGAAATCATAGGTCACCACAACACTAATGAAAACTCCCTGATAAAAAACGAAGACAATCCAAGCGAGTTGAGTCCCCCCTACAAAAATGCCCAAGCTGAAGTTGTCCTCCCGTAGATAAGACAATGATCCACAAAAAATATAGATTTCATAACAATTTCCTGAATGCTAGGAAGAAAAATAATTTCCAATCACCATCTAAGAAAATCAGATGCAAAGGAGATCCAAGAAAACATCCACAAAAAAAGTTTTATATTATCCAGATCCAAGAGCCAAATACCCCTTACAAATGAGAAGCTCTCTCCTTTAAATAGAAATGAGAGAACCAAAATCATAACCACTGTCAAAACGAGTGGCTAAGATTAAAAAATATAAATGTTCTAATCAATGGATGAGATGAGCTCAACATAGAATACATGGATCAATATAACCATAAAGTACCAAAGTGGACTAGATCACCCATAAAGAGGGTACCCCACTCAACAAGAAATAAATGAAGCACATGGTGGGTCCATGGAGTGTTAACTAACTCCCTATGGGTGACCCATGGCATAATAAAATAAAATAATATTTTAATTTTTTGACTTTGTGCCTCGAGGAAATCATGAGCCTCCCAAAAGCTCCAGAAAATAATATAAGAAATGCAAAAAAAAAAGTGTGGGCCCAATCAGATGTTGCAACTGCTGTAGAAGGTGCATAGGACATCACACTCATCATCATGACTCATCCCGTGTCATTTCCCTGCCTTAGTAGCTCAAATCAATTCCTTTAGTAGCCATTTAAACATTTTTTAAGCTGCCTTAGAAAACATGAACCTGCCAAAACAGCCTCCTAGGGTGCCTGCGTTCTCAAACTGATCCCACCAGGATTTCTGGGATGGGGTTAAGATAGTACAATCAAGTGGCTGCACCCCCTATTCCCCATACAACGCCCTAGGAGCTCCCAATAAAACATCTCCCTGTTCAGACACATCATCCTGTGAAGCAAACCTGCATCAAAAAGGTAAAATGGGCCCGATCATCTCTGCAAGTTCCCGGAACTGAAAATAAGCTATCTCACTAGATTCAGAGAGTCTAAATCCATCTAGGGTGCATACTCATACCCCTTCTAGGTCTCTACCTGATCATCAACAATATCCAATAGACAATATAATCACCTGTAAATGACCAGATACCAATAATATAACTCAGGCTATCATCCATCTGCTGCAAGTGTTACAAGGCTAAGACATGCTCTACAAATCATTTAAGTAACATTCATAATAAGTAGCAGTCACCTCACTGGCGGTACATCAACCAAATACATATATAGGGTTCTATTTATTATTACTCATACCAAACTTTCAGGACTATACTCAGTTCATAGTTGTAGTCAATTTGCTAGTGAAGGTTGAAATTGACAAGGCTAGGGTAAATGATGACTACCAACTTAACATCATGACACTTTGGATATGGAAAGGGAATACTCACTATAACCACATACCAAACAAACAACAACACAGGGAATGGCAGTGCCTCACAAATGGTTGAGTTGCTCAGGGAGTGTGTAACAAACTTAAATAATAACAACAAACAATATATATATATATATATCAATATTAATAATTAATAAATGGTTATTAGTAAACTATTCTAAAATGACACATCCTTTCATGGATGGTATCCAAAGTGCCTTTACAATTAATATATATATGTCACTCACTTTGTAATATTTTGCTGTCATTCATATTTAATATTTATTTAATATTTTCAATATGGAATTATTTTTCATTGGTTGATTATTCAACTGAGTAATCATTGAGAATATCCGGATACGAATATTACAATGGTATCAGAGCTAGCCTTTCCTTGGGCTTCTGCTGATTCTTTGACTTTTGTCCAAAATGATCAATGTTTCCTTGAATTTAGGTCTTTGATCTCACAATGGCTTTTAGCCATCCATATTCAGAGTTTCTCTGGTAAAAATTGGTTTTTGACCAAAAATTGGCCTTTGGCCTTTGAATNATATGGCACTCACTTTGTAATCTTTTATCATCATTCATATTTAATATTTATTTAATATTTTCAATATAGAATTATTTTCCATTGGTTGATTATTCAACTGAGTAATCATTGAGAATATCCGGATACAAATATTACAGAGTGCTTCTTCAACTTAGGCATCATGTTTACATCAAGTTTGATCAAGGTTCATTAGGACCATCAATTTTATTTCCATGGCTTTTTTGGCCTATATGACTTTTTGGAGACTTCACCAGTGCTTAAAAGCACAACTAACTGCAACTTTCATCCAGGACATATTCAAATTTATAAGGTCATCAATATTTGGATATAGCATATATTTAACCATTGGTTTTGGGACCTTTTCTTATACCCTTCACGGAGTATTTTAGCATTTCATTGCTCTTGCATACAATCCAACTCACCAAAAGCGACCGGAATGATTTAAGCATACAATCCAACTCACCAAAAGCAAGTTATGTCACCAACTCAGAGCCGAGACACACTCATTAGGGGAATTTTAATGTCTAAAATGAGCCTCATAAGAGATATAATAAAATATTATGAGAGGCATTTTGTAGAGAATGTATATTTACAAGTCACCTCTTACACTACAACCAATGTAACCATGGTTAAGTTAAATTAAAAAGATGTACAAAAATAAAATCAATAAAAAAAATCTCTTTGATATGCCTAAAATTAAAAGTACTTTCAATACAAAATATACCTAATTAAAATATTCATTAAATTAATTAAACTTATATCAATTAATAAAATAATTATAATTGTAAATTTAATTCATATATATAATTTTTAATTAAACAAGAATATATTTAAAACTTAATTCACATAAATCTTCTATTCAATTAATAATAAAAATTATTCAATTAATAATTAAATACTTATTTATTTTACACATATAAATATGATATCACATATCTACTCATTAACGTCCAAAATGTTACGTACGTTATGTTGTAATAATAAAAAAATTAATAAAAAAATTATAGTTGTAAATTTAATTCATATATATAATTTTTAATTAAACAAGAATATATTTAAAACTTAATTCACATAAATCTTCTATTCAATTAATAATTAAATACTTATTTCCTTTAGACATATAAATATGATATCACATATCTACTCATTAACGTCCAAAATGTTACGTACATTATGTTGTAATAAAGTTTTGTAATATATATAATAGAAGACAAAATGTCAAAATACATTAAATAAGTGACATGTTTTCCGTACATTATGTTATGTTGTAACAAAGTTTTGTAATATATATAATATACAGATACAAAATACAAAATGTCAAAACACATTAAATAAGTGACATGTTTTGTTTTTATATTATATAAATATACATATAGATTACGATTTTGAATTTTTGGTATAAATTAAATTTTAAATTTAGAAGTTATATTATATTTTATAGTTGAAAAAGATATGTACTTTAAAGTATTTCACTTTTTATAAATATTTTAAGAGCAATAAGTATATAATATTCATAATTAGTTTGTAAGTACTTTTTTAATTATGAGTGTTGTTAACTATGAATTTTTATACATTATTTAGGCTTTGACAAATAAGTACCTTTAACTCGAGCAATGTCACTTCAACTATAATAGATGATGCCATTCTCTAGAATGTGATTGGTTCTTTTAAAGTTGATTTTGATAGTACATTTTTTGTTTTGAGGCCTATTTTAGACCTCAAAATTCCCTTAATGATAAACATGGAGGTTTGTCCAACAAAGGTTCTAGCGGGGAAAGGTCCTCCATGCCATAAGTCAAGTAGTAAGTCTGGTTGAAAACAAAACTGGAGGGTAATGGATGGGTGGAGAGAGTGAAAGATGAAGTCAACACTAGCAAGCCAAAGAAATGGTGGGAATGACTACCTCTATTCTCCCTAGGGAGGGTAAAACCAATGAATATTGATCAAGAACTTCCAAGTCTAAGGAGGGACACCAATACATAATACAAATACATCCAAGTCCATATATTTATGACCGCAAGATCATGACACTAAATGCTAGTATATGTCACAAAGATGAGTATAAGAGCAATGATAACCATAACCAATAAAATTAATGTTGAGTCATAACCATGCAAATAATCCATCTGAACCATCATTTGTCCAATGAAAAAATACCAGAACCAATCTGGGCATCACTAACTGCTCTGCAAATCACTGAATGGCTACATCAGTCCTCGAATCTGAGTGTCCTGAGACCCGGTCCTGACATGGGAGAGTATAATAGTCCATTAACAAAATAATGATCTGTTAAAACTGCTCATCTCAGCATCTCATATGTAAGAGATCTGGATGAAAAATGTATTGTATCTAAAAAAAATAGAATATGGTAGCCTGGATACTATATATGTGATAATAAGCTTCATCTTTATAAGTTCTACATCCTTTATTTGGAACACCTCTGCCACTTACCATGTTCTTTCCTTTGTTCCTCTGGTTGTTTTCTTAGTAATTTCTTTTCTATATTTAAAGATACCTGATATGTATCTTCTACAGTTTTCAAATTTAATAGACTGAGTTCATCATGTATGTCATATCTCAACCCATTGATATACCTATCTACTCTTTCTAGACCTTCCTCTGTGTGTCTAGATCTAATATTCAGTCTAAAAAACTCTTATGTATAAGTTCATTTACTGTCATAGCCTTCTGTCTAAGGTTCTGTAATTGTCTAAGAAGATTTAACTGATAGTCCTTAGGCATAAATTGACTTTTAATCTTATACAACATCTTATCCCAAGAGTTAATTTTTTTTTACCTCTTCTTTCTCGATGGATCTGAAGCTCATCCCACCAGATAGCTGCATGTCCCTTCAATCTAGTAGCTGCATATCTTACTTTCTTCTTGTCTTCTATCTCTTCAAAATCAAAGTATTTACTCGGAGCATTAATCCAATCCATAAGTTCTTCAGCATTTAAGTTACCTGAATACATAGGTACTTCCATTCTTGGTCTGCCACTAGTTTTCATCAACATCTTCAAGATTTTAACTTCATCAGGATCTTCTTCTTCTTCCTCGGAGGATTCAGATTCGGCTTCTTCATCACTGTCATCTGAATTGTTTGAATGGTTCTTTATTTCCATAGCTTCTAAAGTTTCTTCCAGTATTCTCATGTTTCTTTCCATTTATGTTTCTGCATGTTGTCTTCCTCGACCACGTCCTACAGAAACTCCATGTATGCATCCCCTTCTTGGCGACATCTTTCTTCACAGACTCAACAGATCAACTGAGCTATTACACAGAATCCTTGTCCTGCTATGATACCACAAACGATGGCCTCAAAGACCAACTAGATCCAAGACTTCAACTTACACGCTGAATTCTTGATTGAAATCTTATTTTTAACCTTTAACTCAGGTTCTCCGCAATTTCGTCGTTCCACAAGACATTTCCCGCAACTCTTTTTCTGCAACAACCCTTTTCCACAATTCTGCGGATTCCCACAACTCCTTTTTGCAACAACCCTTTTTCACAACTCTGCGGATTGCGGGATGCGGATTTATAACTTTTATTTTTTTTAAATTGAACTTCCGCAACTAATTGCGGCCGCAACGGTCTATCCCACATGCGGGTTGCAGAACTTGACTTATAAAAAACCGAGTTCCCGCAATTTCCATGTTTCCCGATTTCTGCAATTCGAAGTCTTCTGCATCGTCGATTCTTGCAGATTAGTTCTCGAATATTTAACTGTCTCAAGATGCGAAACAAATTGTAACCGTTGATTTCCATCACGATCTTTCTTCATCGTTCGATCTTCTCTGAGATATTTCTTCGTAGCTTTCCAAATTGATTATTGAAAGGATCAATTTCTCTGCAATTTGGAAACTAAAGAATTTATACACAGAATTATATGGAGTGAACGCAGGATGAATTATCTCTATAGATTTATATAAAACCAGGAATCCATCAAAACACACACGGAATGTAATCCTATGTTCTTTATTCAACTTGATCGGAAATTCAAATATAGAGAATTCAACTTATTCACTCCATCTGTGCACACTCTTTATTCTCTCATCTTTCACTCATTTTTCTTTTTCCTTCCACCACTTCTATGTTTTTAGACCTATTACACTCAAATTAAGTTATAACACTCATAAAACCTATCAAATCCGACTAAGTTGAACCTGAGTAACTAATAATAAAAAAACCCTATCGACAAAGATCAATCCTTGAGAAATCCACCTAGGGATCAAAGAGAATAAAGGCAAAATTTCCACTTATTACAAATTTAAAACTAATTCTATCTACTTGTCATCGAACCCTATCCATCTAGAACTTGATTACAAGACAAGCTGACTCATTAGTAAATGAACTTTGAGCTAGACGCTAAGCTAATTCATCAGTCAATGAACTTCGAGTTGGATGCTCATGCATCATAATTGTAGGGTTTGATCGTTTGGTTTCATGTGAGTATTGTTAGGATATTTAGACACTTAGGAGTTAGTTAAGATCAACTGGTGTAATATATCCGTTAGGTAAAGTGTGTTTCTTTAGTATGCATTTGTAAATATTATAATCCGACGGTCATGATATGTTCTAGACATAAAGTGATCCGACGGTTCAACTTCTCTTAGATCATACCTACCTTTGATCTGTGGCTTAACACCCGATCGGTCCATTATCTCTATTTAAAGAGCATGGAGAGTCCTTGTCTAGTTGATCGATTATGAAAAACTCATTTGTAACTTTCTTTCTTTTGCATAATAAATTGCTCCAAGTAGCTATTTGGCTGGGGCCGTGGACTGTTTCCCTCTCGAGGGTTTTAACCATGTCAAAACATTGGTGTATCGATCTGTGATCTGTTTGTGTGAAGTGATTGTTCTTGGTGTTCGATCTTTTGGGAGTACCCTATGTACCCGAACAAGTATATGTGGTTTGATAATCATCTTGTTACAATTATAGTGCTTACTGATTTAAATGTGATATTTTAGTTTTTAAACATATTTCATCAAGACTTCATCATGCTTTAGGACATGATGAAAGGCACTTTCTACAGCTCAATATCGAATAGATTGTAACATCTGTCCTGCTTGTATTGCACCAATTTCTCCAGCTATGGATGGACCCCCTAGGTTATTTTTTATTATTAATCTATAGTTTCTCGCCGGTTTTCCGACAAAAAAGAAGTGACAACTGTCGTCGGATATCCTTCCAATCCGACGGCGCTGCTGAAGCTCCGACATCTAGAGTTCGTCGGATATCCTACTCCTAGTGTCGACATTTCGACGAACATGCCATGGATCCGACGAACTACATCCGACGACGTATTCACATTGGCTATCGAAGATTCGACGAAATTTTCATATGGGCTGTCGAAGATTCAACACAACATGTATGTAAAGACTTCCTCGATATAAGATGATACGCTGTTGATATTCCGACGGGGTTCACCGAATGGGGTTAGATAACCGACGACGAGAGTCGTCTCAAATTCGACAACATAGTGATGTAAGACTTCTCCTAATTAGGTTGATACTCTACGAAATGTCAACGAGGTTCGAAAGGGCTTTCCCACCGATGACAAATAAAAAAGCTGTTGTCGAATAACAGACACGTATCTGTCGAATTTCTGACATGGCATTTGTCGGATTTTGGGCTCAAATCCTGTTGTGTAACCAACCAACATCAGTGTGTGCAGTGGCTAGAGTCCCACTAGAACTAGGGCCAACAAAAGTGATATCCGATATGAAGGGTAGAGCACTCACAAGTCCACTACCAAAAATCCCCCCTTGGAAGGGGTTGGGAGGTGCACCGATCATGGGGCTAGACGGGGTAGTGAACAAGGGAGGCTCAGATTGATAGGAATCCGAATCTGACTCAGATACAGTGTATGGCTCTAAAGGTGGTGAACGATGCCGAATATGGATCCAATGATGACAGTGTAAGGAACCAAACTAAGGGGTATGCCCCCTAAATATTTGGGAGTAGCGTGGTGGAGCAATGGTGGCACGATGGTGTCTTATATGATGAATGAAGGATCAAGGGTGTCAAACACAAGTTCAGAAAACCAACTACAACGGAGTGTGCAGAAGGAGAGTTGATAAATGGTGGCACACATGCCGAAAATAAAGCTCTAAAATCGAACTGCAACAGTGTATCATAGTAGGCGCGTCTACAACAAAACTGCCAGAAAGACAACAAGAAACACTACCTATGAAGAAAATGAAAAACTGACCTATGGGGTATAAGTGCAAGCAAGCTCCTAGCTACAAGATGGAAGCCCCTCACAAATCGTATCCTCTATTGGGTGGTGAAATCCACAATCAAACAATACGAAATGGAAGAACCAAAGGCTAATAGAATCCCACTACTGAGAGGGACCTTGGGAATTTAATTGTGAAGGTCAAAATAGAGGAAATAATGGTGGGATTATGATGTATAATTATGGTTTGGACCATAGAGAGTTATGTGGACAATTTTTGATGTTAATAAGTGGGAGGGCACGTTGTTGCATTGTATCATAGGTTTACCAAGGGTGCAAAGCACATATGGTGTGAGGGCAAGGATTGACTGGTTATCATAGTTCACGCAGTTCCTGACGATTTCTTTGGAGTATGGAGAAACATGGGTGACATGGTTATTTCTTGGGGAGATGTTTAGAGTTCATGAGCAACCTAGAGTCATTGTCAGTTACCAGGACAACATATTTCTTAGTGCATGTTGGTAGCAGTTGTTCATATTTGTAGGCATAGGATTGACTCCCAGCACTAGTTTCTACCCTCATACAAATGGTCAGGAAGAGATGGTGAACCAACAATTGAGAGGTATCTACAAGATTATGTGAGGTCATGGATAGAGTGGTTACATTTAAGTGAGCACTACTGCGACACCACTCATGATGGGTTGTAGATTACCCAGATTCAATAGAGGATGGATGTAGATGGACATAGGGTGGAGGACAACTTTGATATTGGTGCATGGTTTTCTTGAGGGTGTAACCACATAGACCATTTCCATTGAGGAGAGGCAGTGATGAGAGGGTGAGGTTGTGCCTCTATGGTCCCTATAGAGTGATTCTGAGAGTTAGAGAGGTATCTTATGAGATGGAGTTACCAAAGGGTAGCTAGATTCGTAGTATTTTCTATGTATGATGCCTCACAAAGGTGATGAGGCAACAGGTTACCATTGATTCTCGAGGAGGCTTTGGATGCCTGGGAGAGGAGATTGAATAGAGTGATCAGGGAGTACCATATTAGGTGGAGAGATTGGCCAGTAGAGGATTCCACGTGGGAGACTGAGCAGAGTTTGCAACATCTTGGTTTGCGGTTG
Organism: Pseudotsuga menziesii; assembly: GCA_001517045.1. Taxonomy (NCBI): domain Eukaryota; kingdom Viridiplantae; phylum Streptophyta; class Pinopsida; order Pinales; family Pinaceae; genus Pseudotsuga; species Pseudotsuga menziesii. The sequence goes on from LPNX010373510.1 coordinate 38,986, forward strand.
ATTAAGGGAAAGCAATTTCAGGAAGGGAGGACTGTCATGTCCCTTTCAAGTGATCACTCCAAATGGATGATGTAGTATCCTTACAGACTCCCATAGTATATAGATAACAAAGAAAAGGGGATCAAGGTGGTTATTTGATGTCACTTACGCCTAAAATGTTCTATTAATAAAGTGACATTAGGAAAAAAGGGTTATAAAGTGACATTGTGACTAATAGTCAATTAAACATTAGGAAAGTCAGTTTATAATTAATTAATCGAGTCCTGAAAGTGACTTTGGATTTATAAATCCACTTTAATTAAAAGTTGGGTGGGAAAAAGGTAAAAGTGGCGACAATAAGGTAAAAGTGGCCAAAAGGGAAAAATCAGTTTAAAAGAGGAAATTGACTTCATTCCCATGCATTCATGTTATTCCCAGTTTTGAAAAAGTCTCAGAGAGCTCTTGTGGCTTGAGTCCATTAAGACAAAAACCCTAAGAGAAGATATTGATTTTGGTTGTGAAACCATCCACCCTAGTCAATGTAGAGGAGGACATCACTCATATTTCTTCATTAGACTTCATTGTCGTCAAAACATCAAGCTTAATTGATGATTTGTGGAGATTCAAAGATATTTTTGTGCATTTGGTGGAGTTTTCTCTCAAAGAGGGAACCTTGTTGGTCTCACCTATTTACCACACCCATACCTTCGAATTTGAAGCTAATATGTGAAAACGTGGAGATGTTTCTAGTTGTAAAAGGGGGCACACTCACCTTGGCATGCTTGAGGAACTTTACCTCTTCTCACATATGGTAGACAACTACAGTTGAAAGAACAGAGCTACTTCATGGTTTGATAAAGTCCTTGAGGGAATTAGGCACTACATACACCTATGACCATTGAGGAGGGCACATTTGTTTCTTAAATAACACAGAGTTAATGAAGCTCAAGAGGGCACAACACTCAACATCTCTTGTCATAATCGTGGGGCTTATATTGGGGGAAGTTTGTGTCTTTCCATAAGCATTTTTCCACCAAATTTGGGTTATACTATTGTCGTTTACTTGCAAAAGGGGTTGAAGCATAGACCTAGGAACATCCCCTCTTATTTCCACGAGTTGTAAGAGGTAATATACAATCAAAACAAACCAAAAAAGGGGTATGTGCAATGGAAAGAAGGAGAAACACACCTACATGCTTGATTATTGAGGTAATTTCAATGTTAGTTGATACAAATTGCGGCCGCCACAATAGTTGAAGAGTCACAGTCATCTACAACGTCTACCCATTCAAGGAGTAAAATTCTATAGTGTCTATTCACGGGTCAAACATACATCAATCTATTTTAATACATGTTGAACTTACTTTATGTTGCAACAATTGGGGTTAATTTGTTAAATGCTTAAGATGTAATGTTTTATGAGTTCAACAAATTTTCATTGTGTACCAAACATTATAAAATTAATGCAAATTGTTTGACCAAAGTCCAATATCAACAGTAAACTCTATAGTACAACAACACTTTGACAAAATTCCTCTACCAAATAACACACACATCAACAGTCGAAACCAAAAAGATAAACCCAGATCTTGTAGGGGACATTACAAAATACCAACAAAAATACATAGTGACTGGCATATATGTTGTTTGGTAACTCATAAAATTCAGTGCCATCTTTTTACCTTGAACATTGGTATAAAATTATTTTATTGAAGCTTGCCTAAAAATAACATTACTTATGGAATTATATTCAAAACATATATAAGTAAACATTTGCACAACTTTACCTTGAACATTGATATAACTTTTTTTTGGAAGCTTGCCGAAAAATAACATTACATACATAAATATATTCAAGTTTAAACCATAAACTGGTTTCTAAATACATATAAATATGTCTAAAGTGAAGATAAACTATCCTCAATTTTTGTTCACTTTGAGTACATCATAAAAATGTTTTGGTTTTCTTCTTTGTTTAGAGCATAAAGCCTGCAAAAACAAAAACAATTTAACATGTGAGAATATTAATCTAAATAATATTATTGTAAATATAATATTATGGTAGTTTGAATTATTAACAATCCTGAAAGTATCTAAATCATAAATGAAATAGATGACTATCTTTCTAACTCTAATTAACTTTAATCACATTGATTTAAAAAAAAATTAATGAAATAAACATCATTAAAATAACATAATATTGAAACACATATACATACAATTTTTTTATCATAAATTTATGATTTCCAAAGAATATAATTATTTATTTAACTAATTTTGTTACACATATACATACAATTTTTTCTATCATAAATTTATGATTTCCAAAGAATATAATTACTTATTTAACTAATTTTGTTAGTATATTTAATATTTGTTGATACTCAGAATGTTATGGTTAAAGTAATACATGATATGTATACTTAATGATATTTATGCTTAAAAAGGGACACTCAAGCAAAATGAAGCAATATAAGGTATTTATACTAAAAGAAGACATTCAAACAATAATTCAATATTATATAGAAATATGTAATATCTAATAAAAATGAACAAATAAATATATTTAGTTTTTATTGATACTAACCAGCGTAGATCCGAATCCTAGGCTTAAGCCTGGAGAGGGATCAAAGGGATCTTCTCAGGTATTGCAGGCAATGAGCTTACATATATTGAAATATAAATGGGGTTTCCTTCTTGTGAGAGTTTACATCATCATATTAATATAAATATTAATTTTATATTTAATATAGATATTAATTTAAATATAAATTTAAATTTAAAATTAAATATAAATTAAAATTAAAATTATATTTAATTTAATTTATTTAATATATATTTCAATATATTTATATTTTAATATATATATTGATATATATTTCAATATATACATATATATGTTTTAATATATATTTTGAAATATATATATTAATATATATTTTTATTTTTATTTTTTCAACTTGACATAACAATGCATTTTGATTTTTTCGTAATGCATTTTGACTTTTTAGTATAACGTTTCATAATATAAACGCTGTTCATATCAGTGTTACCAACATCTGCGAAAAATCGGTCAATTTCTGAGAAATCGCGATTTTTTTGCCGATCCGATTTCTCTTCAAAAAATCGGCCTGATTTTTTCCGATTTTTTGCCGCTTTTTTCTCGATAAATCGCGAGTCAATAAAAAATCTGCCGACCGCGGACAAGGACGAAAAAAGTGGTTTTTAAGTTGGTTTTTTTCATTTTTTTTTTCCATTTTGAGTCCAACAGTCCACTAGGAGGTGAGCTAAGAGGGCAAGTGAAGAGGGTTTCAAGAGACCAACAACAAATTTAGGCAATTTTCTTTGCCATCAAGCATCAAATTGAAGATTGGATCTTGCCATTTGGGGTTTTTTCCACAGCTGAAGGTAAGTAAAAAATTTGCCCATCATTTCTCACTTTTCCAAGAGGGATTGTTGTTGATTTATTTTGCCATGTAATTGTCTATCTTCAAAAACGATTTTTATGGGGGTTTAAGCATTTTTTTTTCCAACTGTTATGTATTTTTTTGTTGCTTGCATGCAAAAAAACGTTTTGGCATTTTTTATCTTGCCCTAGATTCCTTATAAATCCTCATAAAAATGTCTATGTATTTTTTCTCATCAAATTAATGGTTGAATGCTCAATATTTCTTGGAATTCTTCTTGTGTTTTAAACTTTTACATTTTCAATAATCACATATGCTAAAAAACATTTTTTTCTTGCCTTAGGTTCAAACTTCAAAGTATCAAGATGCCAAAGGCTTTGGATCCGTTTTGGGAGTGGGGCTCACCTATTGACCCGGTCAATCGACAAATTCTCACTTGCAATCTATGTGGGAAAATAATGACAGGAGGGATAAGTAGGCTGAAATACCACCTTGCACAAATAGCAGGGCATGATGTGGGTCCTTGCAAAGAAACAACTCCGGAAATCATTGCTAAGGCCACACAAGCGATTGAGGGGACTGGGCTAAGGAAACAATACAAGGAGGCTGTGAGGAATCGACTTGCTTCAAGATCCGGGTCCGCAACAGGAGTAGGGGCTAGTGGGACAAGCCCAGATACCGATACCCACTCCACACAGCATTCCACATCGCCTTTCATGGTATCTTCAAGATGCAGCCCTGGTGGACAACCTTCTATAAGGTCCATGGTGAAGGTAAAGGAAAAAGCAGACGCACACAAACTTATTGGTCGATGCTTGTTATGGAGTGCTATTCCATTTAACTTTGCAAAGAACCCATTTTATGTGTCCATGTTTGAGGCGGCTGATTTAGTTGGAGCGGGGTTCAAGCCCCCTAGTTATGAGGAGTTGAAAGGGCCCATCCTTCAGGATGAAAAGGCTGATTGCACTCGCAGATTGGAGGAGCTTCAAAGATCATGGGACTTAACAGGATGCAGTGTGATGTCGGATGGTTGGACCGATATGAGGGGTAGGACACTTCTCAACTTCTTGGTTCATTGCCCCAGGGGGACTATGTTCATGAGATCTGTGGATGCATCTGCACATGTCAAAGATGTGGTTTTACTGTGTGGCTTGTTGGATGAGTTCATCCAAGAGATTGGACTGTAGCATGTTGTCCAAGTGATAACGGACAACGCTGTGAACTATGTGGCTGCTGGTAGGATGCTCATGGACAGGTATCCTACACTATTATGGACTCCTTGTGCAGCCCATTGCCTTGATTTGATCTTAGAGGATTTAGGCAAGATTGATTGGATCAAGGATACTATTGATTCAACACGGAGCATCACAAAATTCATATACAACCATGCAGCAGTGCTTAGCTTGATGAGAAAGTTCGCAGGTGACAAAGAGTTGGTGCGTCCTGCCATCACACGCTTTGCCACTAGCTTTATTTCTCTTCAGTCACTCTTGAATTCTATGTGGGACTTGCAGGCGATGTTCTTTTCACCAAAGTGGCGTGCTTTATCATTTAGCACTAAACCAGAGGGGCAAGCCACATTCAGGCTAGTTGCATATGATGAGAGTTTTTGGGGTGCGGTGAAGGAGGTGTGCACCATCACCGAACCTTTGGTAAAGGTTCTCCGCTTGGTTGATGGAGAGAAGCCCGCAATGGGCTACCTATATGAGGCCATGGATAGGGCCAAAGAATCCATCCGTGCTTATTATGAGGACAAGGGAGATCAGGGGCAGGAGAGACAACATATGATATGGGCGGTGATTGATGTGCGATGGAACCGCACACTCAATCGCCCCATTCACGCTGCAAGGCTATACCTCAACCCTGCGTATGCTTACTCCTATGGCTTTAGATTTGATGGAGAGGTTATGTCTGGATTCTATGAGTGTGTCCAAAGGATGGTACCTGATGCAGCTGAGCATACACAGCTTTCCCAAGAGTTGGAAATGTATAAGAGAGCTACAGGATTATTTGGGTTTGATATAGCAATAAATGATAGGACCAACCTGATGCCAAGTAAGCTTCACCTAGTTTCAAACTTTCAACTTTAAAGTTTAAATTTAAAATTTCATTTTCTCTTTCTAATTCTTTGTTTAAAATTTTATTTTTCGTTTCTCATGTTTATTTTATTCATAATTTCATTGTAGATACTTAGTGGGAGAACTATGGTGGTTGTGTACCTATTCTATAGAAGCTTGCCATTCGAGTTCTCAACCAGACATGTAGCTCTTCTGGTTGCGAGCACAACTGGAGTGTATTTGAAAAAGTACACTCCAAAAAGTGCAACAGGTTAAAGAATTTCAAATTTTCAAAGTCATTATATAATATAAAATTTAAATTATTAAATTCTAATTTATAGATTTATGCCACTTTAATATTTAATATTTATGATCCTCCTCCAGGTTGGATACTC
>LPNX010373510.1:44928-74366 GCA_001517045.1 Pseudotsuga menziesii
TATAGTTGCTTTAGATGTTTAAAAAATTGAAAAAAAATGAATATTTTTCTATTTTTTAAGTTTGCCGATTTTTTCCCGATGTTTGCCGATGTTTTGCCGAGACACCACTGTTGCATGGAGGGCAAAGTGTGAGGAGCCTGTTATGGAGGTAGCCCCTGATTGGCTAGAGGATGATCATGCTACTGATAGTGATCATGGTGAGACTCATACCGTCTCAGAGGATTTGGATGAGCATGTTCCAGTTCCAGAGGAGTTTCACACCGATTCTGGGAGTGTGCCACAGTCAGAGCTAGAGGGAGATAACCCTGGTGGTAGCACATGCACTAGTACTGATAGAGGAGCAAGAGCTGCAGGACTACCTCCTCGACCTTCTCATTCTTTAGGACATCAGTTTCGGCCACCTTCTCCAGTTTCTAGAGGACGTCATATTGCAGGGTCTTCTTTTAGAGGACGTCAGAGTCCAGTGCGAGGCCCACAAGCCTCAAAGGCACCTACTTCTAGTTCTAGAGGAAAGGCCGTTTGCACAACGATTACCTTTTCTCGTAAAAGGGATAGAGGGAATCAATAGTTTATTTACTTTACTTCATTGTAGATGACTCGTGAGTCATGATGATGATCATGAGATACATTTGTTATATTTTTGATGACTTAANGTACAATAAAAGAACTACAATCCCTTTTTTTTGCAAGCGAACTTTCAAAGTTGCCAGATTAAAAAGGATTTTGCAAACTCTTCTGCCAATAATTATTGCAATGATTATTTGAACTTTGGGTTGATAACTATGATTTTTTTTTCCAAGGAAAAAAGTCATAAATATATTTATTTACATTTAACAGATGGTCAAATGACCATCAACAGCGAGAGTCCCAACCTTAAAGCTGGTAATAACATTCATGATAATACTCCATAAAGAGCTCATAAAAACCATTATAGCCTGTAGCCAATTCAATAGCAGATAACCAGAATAACTGATCACACATATCTCAGTATCATCTTTCAAAAAGTTGAAAAGATATCATTCAAATAATGCTCAAACTGAGTACTTAACCGAATGTCAAAGGCTGAAAGTTATCAAAATTTCTGCTAATATAAAAACCAGTAGCTAAGTCATCAACTTAAAAAACAGCTCATATAGAACTGTATAAAGTATCAAAACTAAATATTGAATCTTCAAAATTTAAAGATCATCAAGAAACATCATAAAAAAAAGTATCTTTCAGAGTGTCTTCAGAACAAACAGTTACAGAACATAGAATCACCATCCTTTAAGCACAAGCACATAGAAAACCATGTACCAAGGAACCTGCAATCTTCTCATGTTTAGAAAACCCGATATTTTTCCACAATTGCATCTGCACGGTGTTCTTTAATGGTCCAGGAACCTTCCAAAATGCTTCCTCCAGCTTTTGCCAAGGCATTTGCGGAAAAATTTCTTTCCCTATAGATATGTCTATACATCACAGAATCGAAGCTATCAGTTAAACTGTTGACTTCCCGGAGAATCATGGCTAATTCTAAATTCAACATTCGATACTTACCAGATGCCCAGTTAATAACTAACTGAGAATCTCCGAAAATCTGAATTTTATCCAGTGAATTCCTTTGAGCCAAAATAAGAAGAAGCTTGAGGGCACATAATTCTGCAAAATTATTAGTACCCACTCCTAATCCAGCTTTAAAGAAAACATAATGAACATCTGATAAAAATAGCATACCTCCAGCTCCACAAACAATGGGGTCCCCAGCTGTAGATCCATCAAAGAAACCCCATGCATAGGATTTATCAATAACTTCCACCAGGATGTTACGGATTGAAACCACAGAGTGCTTCTGAGGAATGTTCTTCATCATTCCCAAACTAAAACTAGAAACCTGTGCAGGAGATAAGGATAAATCCTCAAAGCAAGACAAATTTCTGGCCTTCCAAATAAACCATAAAACAATGATAGCTAGAGGTTTAAAATTTGCCACTTCCATATTCAAGCACCAGTTTTTGAAACAAGTTGTCACAGAATCTCCATTCCAGAGATTGTTGAGTTTGAAATGATCCTCAATAAGTAACCAGACAAACTAAGTGAAAGGACACTCAACTCCAATATGAAAATTGCTTTCACATTCCAATTTGCACAGATAACATCTACCAGGACCTTCACGGCCTTTAAGGAGAAGAACATCCCAAGTCAACGCTTTACCAGAAAAAAGAAACCAGCAGAATAGTTTAGACTTGAGCGGACATTTCAGCTTCCATAAGACTTTCCACCACCAGATAAGTTCCATATCCCTGATCATAAGCTGAGCATACCCTTCTTTAGGAGAATACTTGCCAGATTTAGATAAATTCCAAACAAGAATATCATCATCATTTGAAATTCTAACATGAATAGATTTAAGAATGGCTAAGTAACCATTCCACACATCAATCTCAACAGGATCAGTAAAGCCAATAAAATCTGCAGTAAACCATTGTTGAGCCATGAGCCATCAGTGCAAACATTCCATGAATTCCAATATCAGATAAACAATAAAGACCAGCCAAATGTAATCTTTCAAGCATGGGGAGAGGTAAAGCATGTCTCCATTTACATCCTATCCAAGGATCTAACCCAATACGAACCGCAGTACCATTTCCTATTTTCCAAACCAAAAAATCTCCAATAATGTCAAAAGCCCACAATACAACTTTCCAGCAAATTGAAATATTCTTTTTCTTTTTGACAGGAGATTTGATCCATTCAATAATATTCATTGGAGAAATATATTTCTGATATGCAATCTTTACCCATAAGCCCATGCCATGAATAATATTCCATACATTCTTTGCTGCCAATGCTTTAGCGAAAACAATAGGAACTTTAAGTCCCCAACCACCCATAGACTTAGGATTAGCCAAAAGCTTCCAGGATGTCCAAGGTATGCCATGAGAATTCTGCTTACCAGACCAAAGAAAATTGAAACAGAGCTTTCTGATTTTTTCAATAATTCCCAAAGGAATCCAAAAGTGCATCCAGTAGACCAGAATGGCCTCCAAAACTGCTTTAATCAGAATCAAGTTACCTCCCTTAGATAACCAATGAAAACTCCAATTGTTGATCCTTTTTTCTACCTTAATAATCAGCTAATCCCAGTCCTTTAAAAGGTATCTACAAGGTTTTAGATAAAAGCCAAGGTATTTCATACCATTTACAATTCTGTCAACAGGAAAGGTAAAAATATTCTGTAGAGTAACAACCTCAGCTTCTTCCATGCAAGAATAAAATAAAGTAGATTTATCATTATTTATCTTCATCCCAGAAGCCTTGCAGAAATTCAGTAAAATCTCATATAATGAAGAAAGAGATTGTTCAGAACCATCATTAACCATTACTATATTGTCCACAAAAAGGACATGAGTTAAAACAATATCATTTCCAAAAGATATGCCTTGATAAGTCTCATTTGCTTTGGCATAAAGAATAGCCCTACCTAAACCTTCAACCACCACTAGAAACAATAAAGGTGCCAAAGGGCATCCTTGTCTTAGTCCCCTACCAGCTTTAAAGAAGGTGGCTGTAACACCATTAATAAGAAAAAAAGAAAGATACTGAGGAAAGACTACTCATAATCCAAGAAATAAAATTCCCAGCAAAACCTAATTTGGAAAGGATAACTCGAAGGTAGGTCCAACTTACACGATCATAAGCTTTAGATAAATCAATTTTTATCATTACACCCTTTAAGGATTTACAATGCATAGTATGCATCCCTTCCTGAATGACCCCAACTGCATCATGAATCTGCCTTCCCAGCAAAAACCCAAACTGTTCACCAGATATACACCTACCCAAAACATTTCTAATCCTGATGGAGATAATCTTACCAATAATTTTGTAAACAAAATTACACAAAGAGATCGGTTGAAAGTCCTCAAAAGATAAAGGATGATCAATCTTAGGGATGAGCGCGAGAAAAGTAGAGTTGAAAACCGCAGGGATCTTTCCACTAATCTTGGAAAGCTCAATAACTCTCAAAAGATCCTCCCCCAACACATCAAAAAGACATCTGTAAACCTCTACAGGAATACCATCAGGTCCCGGGCTCTTATCATTTTTGCTAATGGAAAGGATATGCTTAAGATCTTGTAAAAGAATGGGCTTCATAAGCTCAACATTATCATCCTCAGTTACAGATAAAGGAAAAAAACCAGCACTGTGCACTATCTCAGGAAGGTGAAGATCAACTTCTTCCCTAAACAAGGTTTCAAAATGCTGAATCCCAGCCTTAGCAATATCCTCAGCACCTTCAACAATCATGCCAGAATCATCATGAATTTTCCAAATAGTATTAAGATTTTTCCTATGCGCCGCAAACTTATGGAAAAATGGGGTATTGTCATCACCACAAATCAACCATAAAGCCCTACTTTTTTGTCGAGCCTCCTTTTCTCTAAAGCATAAAATAGTTCTTTTACGAGACTCAAGCTCAATCAAAGTCAATTTATCCTCCTCCGAAGAAAAGCCAATGATAACCCTATCAAAATATCTCTTCATTTCATTTTCAATATCCACTAAATCTTTTATATCTTGAGCTTTTTTCTTCAAAGACCATTCAATGGAAAGATCCTTAATTCTTTTAAGATTCGCGACAAACTGGGATGCAGGGGAAATCTCAGACAAAGCATCATACACCACCCAGGATCCTTTTAAAACCTCAACCAGCTCAATGTTTTCTAACCAACTTGCATTAAACTTAAAAGGACAGTGAGCCTTAGAAGTGGAAGAAGATATATGTAAAAAAACAGGTTGATGATATGAGTTTCCTCCACATCCTATCCACTGCTTGAGGATAAAATCCCTATCTAGAAAATCAACAGATAGTAAAAGTCTATCCAACCTTTTACAGATACTCTCAGAACTAACTCTACGATTAGACCAGGTTGGAATAGGAGCCAAAGGGACAATGTCAATAAGCCCTAACCCATCCAAAAGTTTAGTGAAGATATCAGTTAATGCATCCATACGAGCATTAACCCCCCAGACCTCAGAAAGTCCCAAAGAGAAATTTAAATCTCCCCCAAAAACCAGATAAGGACAATTGAAACAATTCATACCGGCGAGATTAATCCAGAAAGATTCCCTGTCCAAATAAGGTCCATAAAGGTTTATAAAGGTTAAATCCAACTGCAATTCAATAGAATGCAGCACAACACATAGACCAGAGGGTATGGCCCATGCCTTCATCAAAAGGAAATTATGAGTCCTCCACCCTAGAAGAAGCCCCCCAAATCTGCCCTTTGCATCAACAGATACAAACTGCCAACCCTTTAATAATAATTCCATATCCTTTACCAGTACACACCCTTCACACATAGTTTCTTGCAAATAAATTATATCTAAAGACTATTGTTCAATCAATCTTTTAACCACTAGTTTTTTAGGCAAACTAGTCAACCCCCGGCAATTCAAGGTCATAAGGATCATAAGGGAGACCTCGATGAGGCATACAAAGCTCTAAGTGCCCCAGTACCATCATTCACAATATGATTATCCTTAACCAATACTCCAACCCGCCCCTTATCAGGTAGAATCTCAAAGGGATCACGCTCTGGTCCAAATCCATCTATAATTGCTTTCGACACAGAACGAAGAAAATAACCCTTACGCAAAATAGGAGAAACCTTTGGGGGAGATACAAACCCAAGGTTTCTTAAGGCAAAATTCTGTACAGGTTCATAAGAAGAATCCAAAATAGGTTCATAAACAGTCTTATTCAAACCTAATCCCTCAAACAGAGTGTTAAAGCACAGAGGTTTAAGGGTTGTTAATGAATGTAATGAATCAATATCCAAACCCTCTAAGGACTGATGAGAAAGGTTCAAATCCTCTGTAATCTCTTCAAGTACCTTGACTTCCTTGGCCTCCAAATTAGACTCACAATTCTTAGCCTTCCATATTTTTTTACCAGATACAGAGAAGGATTTTTTATTGAAAGGAAGCGAGCATTCATTCGCTAAATGACCATGAACATGACATCTGCAACTCCTAAAAGGTAAGCCCAAATAATCCAAAGGCTGACAGAGTTCGGAATTTCCTTTTTTAATGACCAAATCGGCCGGTAACCCATTCCGGAAATCTAACAAAACTAAAATCCTACCCACACAACAAATTCCAGATTGAAGATAAGAGAAATCAGTTTCTAAGTGAGTGCCCAGGGTATTTCCCACCAACTTAAAGAAATCAGCAGACCAACATTCAAAAGGTAAACTCGGGAGTTTAACCCAGATCCGGATTTGATCGCACCTTTCAATTCGAGGATCAAAAAGAGGTGTCCACCTTTTTATTAAAAGCCTAGCATTGTCCCAGCACTAGACACCAGCCAAAAGCAGATTTGCATCTTCTTCATTGAAGAATTTGAATGCTATCCAGCCTCTTGGGAGGAGAAAAATCTCAGGTGGCACTTTGATGATCTCTTTCCATACCAACGCTACCCATCCCTTTAAACTATCGGAATTGAATTTATGGCCCCCAAACCTCCGCACCAGAGTCATCGCATTTGTAAGAACGATATCATTTAAGTCTACATCCTTTCCTACCGTCATCAAGACTGGCTTTACATGTTTCCTAATAGGCTTGTGTGGTCTCTTCTTAACAGGTTCCAACACCTCCTGATTATCGGCTACTAACAGCGGATCCTTTCCAAGAGCCCTGAGAGAATTCCCCAATGATTCAGAAGGCTCGTCCAATGCTTTGGAAGCAATGCAACCCTTAACTCCTTTCTCCTCATTACTAATGCCATCAACCAACACAGATGCCTGATTAGGAACCAAATTACTTTTGTATGTCGAACCAATCATGTCATCAACCTCATGATTCCAAACCCTAACATCACCAACATTGTTTTCAGCTGACGCCAATGAATTGACAGGATTCCCAGATAAAATTTCACATTCAGGCATATGATAGCCACAATCCGAGAAAACCCCCAATCCATAAGATGAATCAGAACATACACCTAGAATTACCTCTGAAACAAGGGTCCTCCGACCAGCACCTGCCACATCATAAGCTTCAAGACCTGCCAAAGGTGAGTCGTTCTCATAACCAGCATAGTGAATCGAGTCCTCCAAACACTTAATACGAGCCAATGTTCTAACAGAAACATCACCCTGCACTGGGTGTCCCGGCATAGCACAAGAACCAATAACAAACGCAGGACATAAATTAGATCTATTACCTTCCTTAGCATCTCCACCCAAAACAGAAATCGCAAGATAGAAATCAGCCTCCTTACGATTCAGTGAAACTCCCATGGCTCCCAACAAGCACGACTCGGGATAAAGCGACGAAAGGGCCCTAGAATCCCCTTCAATACTAAAACCCTGCAAAGCCCCCAACAACGGTTTATCATCAACCAGAGAAAACTTCTCAGAAATTGCATCAGGAACAAGGCGGCGCAAACCTCCTTCCAACTCCACATCAACTGAAGTATTCACACACTCCGGAGGACAATAAAAGAGACTGGACCTCCTACCAGCCACAACGGCTCCATCCAAGCAAGAATTCGCAGAGGTGAAACCAACAATCTCCTCACAATGCAAAGGAACACCCATGACTCCCGACAAACTCCTCTCAACAGACTGAGACCCAGTAACCCTCACTACATTGGATTTACCATTATTTAAACACTTCACTACACCTGGAGGCGTATGTGCTAAGGATTTCGTCGATCGAAGCGACATTAATCCAAAGCCAACGTGTCAAACGAAAAGTTAAAAGGAGAATCAATCAAACGATCAATGATCTAACAAAAACCGTCTGAAAATTAACACCAAGAATCCTCTGGGGAGTTCCGTATCAAAACTAATTAATAGAGAAGTCCCACAACATGAGCAACCTTCCAAGCGTCTACACGACGAGATTGCCAAGCGTCTACCAAGTTTAATACCTGATGTCAGAGATGATAGATGGTACCTAATCTAATAATGAGGCTTCGAATCTGACCCCACAACCGATCAATTCACACAACAATCGAATTGAATGATAGATCTGGCCTCATGATTCCCATGCAGGCGTCCTCATGTCCAAACCCACATGCGTCAATCTCACTGACACCGGTTGACAAGGAGTACATTCTGTACATGAAAATCAAGAAAAACCCTCATAGTGTCTCTCCAAGAATGCCCTGATTTACCAAAAAGTCAATTCACCAGTTACCAAATATTTAATTGTTATTTCAATAATTCCTCTTAATTGTTATTTCATTAGACTGATTAGTTAGGTTATAAATATTTGTTATTTCATTAGATTGATTAGCTATGTGTTCTAAATATTTAATAAGGCTATGAACATAGTCCATATCTATATTTTTTAATCATGAAAAAATCGAAATCCTACTTAAATAGGTTATTAGCTAAATGCTTTAAAAGAGTCTAGAGATGGCATTTTGTTTAATCTAAGCTGTCTGTAGTAGATTAGAAATCCTTTCATATATAAGGCTAATTGTTTTTCATATTATATGGCTAATTGTTTACTAATTTTTATTTATTTTTAATAAATGGATTTGGTTGACAAGAAGAACTGTTGAGTTCTTAAATTCAATAATAAATAGGATTTACATAAACATTAAAAAAAACTTTAGAAGAATGTAAACCGTTTAATTTCAAGAAAAATGTTAGGATTTATATAGACATTAAGTTATAAAAAAAACACCCTTAATTTTTATCATACTAGTGTGAGAATTCTATATTAAACTTGTCAACGTAATCCGTTAAATAAGTGACAAATTTTCATCCCAACACCCTTGAACCCACATACCTTTATCAGCAAAATCGATGCTGAATTGATAACAAAACAATACGGTGATTAAACCTGTTAAACTACCCTTTGAAGGTTAAACCTCAAGCTCTAAATTATGTTATATTGCAATATCGTCATTATGGATGTGTTTTCACTTGAAATTACCCCTCGAGAAATCTCCAAGGATCCCTAGTGGAGAGTGTAGAAAAAGTAACCGTCACCAGCGCAATTATTCTCGGTTCTGCATTGGTGCTTCTTTAATCAAAGACTGGAAGATTGTCCCTTGAGAAATCTCAAATTGGTCCCAAATGGATGATATAGGAAAAGTGTCCTCATAACCGGGGCAGTCCCTGTCCCTGTTTTCAGGGGGTTAAAGTGTCTTGCTGATTGAAAATATGAAAATCTGCAATATTACAGATCAAATCAGCAAGGGAGAAGTTCAGATGAGCAAACTAATGTTTGCAGATCTGCTAACAGATTCTTGAAATATGCGAATGCACTCCTCGAAAGTAGCTCCATTAAATAAGACGAATATCTACAGGGCAATCATGGCATTGAATCCTACAGACACAAGAGTTTCAAAGTCTAAAGCTAAAATCAATCCTTCTCGACTACTCAGCAAACGCACAAAAGGCTCAAGCAGACAGACCTCTGCAGCAAGTAGACAAATCTGCGGGTCAGAAACATGTAAGATTTTTTAAAAATTTCGGAAGCAAGTATTTTTGTGTGGCGTGTGTTTGGCGATGTAGATTTTTTTCTTGAGTGGAGTATGCTTGGAGGGTAGTTTTCGGTGATGCAGAAGAACAGCGGAAGCATTGTGTTGGGTTGGAACAGCAAACATTGTTGGGCTATAACTATGTGCAGCGTAAAAGGTGCTTCAGATGCAGACAAATTTGCACTGAACTATGCTGCGAAGTTTGTTATAGACTTTGACATCGTTTTTCTCTGACGATAAGTATTTCTAATTATTGTCATATATAAAGATTCCCCTGGCATTGTTTTCTTATGACAAGAAATACAAAATTCACTAGATAAAATGCCTATAACCTAATATTGATGGACAGACCCTAGTTCACAACCTTGATAGAGATGAACACACAAACTGCTCGCCAGATTCAAACAATAGACAATACAGCGTCATAAAAATCGTTTTGATTTAATATTCCCATAGGTCTGCAAGAGAGTCTACTTCTAGTATGCAGGACAAGAGAGTGTTTGGATACCTTGCCTTTGCATCCTAATTTCAATAGATTGAATTAAATATTGAAAGTTATGAAACTTAAAACATAAATATTAATGAAAATTACCTCTGTTACACAAGCTAGGTGAAGCAATGTTGCTTCAGACCAAGGACGACCAATGAATTGAATACCGATAGGCATTCCAAACCTGTCATATCCAATCTACAAAAATGTACAAATGATTTGCGCGTAAAAAAACTAATTGTTGATGTTCAGATGTCCCAAAATTAAATTAACTAATGCCGGATCCATTTAGTTCATGAAAAAATCAAGGAAGGTTTTAGAACAAACCGGAACAGTCACTGCTGGAAGTCCTAGAAAATTTCCAGCTACTTGAAACCGCAACATTGCAGCTACTCCCAACAGAGAAAATGTGGTTAGTTGATTCTCAAAACACCAAGCATAAGCATATGGTCATAGTAACAAAATAACTAAATTAACAAGCATTACAGGTTCACTAGATAAAAACAACATTGTACTGGAAACCAACCTAATACCCAACAAAACTGAGTCAGATTACAACATCAAAACAAGACTTGAAACGTCACTTACCACTTTTGGAATAATCAAACTCCCCATAGCTAAGAGCATCTTCTTGAAGGCGATATGCAGTTACTCTGAAATAAATCAGGTAATTATTTAGAAAAATCTTCGATCTTACAATTTCTTCATTGCACAAAATACGAGATATCCTTTGATTAGCCTTTATTTTATAATTTTTTATTTTATTTTTAAAAACACGATTCCTTATTTAGGTGTCTTTGATGTTTTCATAGTTTGACATGGTTTAACAAAACCATGTACATCAGCTCTTTTCTAAAAGACTATTATATTTTTCGATTATACACATCACGATAAACCCTCCGAGCACTTTCCTCCTTTGATTTTTTCCTAGTTTGACAAAACCATGTACATCAGCTCTTTTCTAAAAGACTATTATATTTTTCGATTATACACATCACGATAAATCCTCTGAAAAATACTCTGACCACTTTTTTCAACTGTTTAATTACAGTTTTTGGCAACCTAACTTGATGGGGATATTTATTATCAAGTAAGATCCTCAATATTCACATAGATAACCAACCCAAAGACTTGATCCAATGACCTTCTACTTGCAGCTCAAAGCACTCAACCACTCAAACTAACCCACTGGGCTTCAAACTAACCCACCGAGCTTCTATTGTAAAATACTATAATAAACTTCCCAATAAACTACTTACTAAGGCAGTTTCCTACAAAAATAAATGAGAATAAAATGAGAAATTTCACTTACCTGATAATTGAACAAGTCATTGGAAATCAAGGCAAAAAATACTGGTTGAAGCATGTACACAGATAATAGAAATGAATTTAAGAAAAAAAGACAAAATAAGTTGGTAAGGAAAGCATGCCAACAAATATGTCTTACTGTTTTGAATCTGCACTACTTAAACCTGAATATACTTGATTATCGACTCTATATTTCATGGAGTTGGAGTGCTCCTATTAGAAATAGTGACGTTCACATCTCATAAATGATTTGACGTTTGGAAGCACATAATGACCACAGAACTGCAAGGTTAGGGGATGGGATGATAGGGGACGAGTATCAAGGATAAGTTGAGAGATGCACCAAATTTAAGGGGAAGATACATGGGACGATAACAGGGGATGGCACAGAGCACCTCATCAAATGTCGAAAAAAAACACAGAAATATCAAACTAGTAGTGATATCAATCATAAATAAACACAATGCAATATTCCACTAGATAATTTTGAATCTCAAGGCGATCCATGGCATTTCTCATTAGTAAATCAAAATGAAAACACAATGATCCATCCCCACATCATACGCCATCATTGGACATGATACAAAACTTCAAAAGAAAATCATATGACTTGATACAAGCCCCAAGAGTTCTTAATTGGTGGAAGTTGGAACTATCCACCCAAGGCATATTGCCGACAAGGTCTCGTCGGGTTCTTCTAGGTTACAAGTTGCTATTGAGGTTGGCCGTTGAGCCGCCATCCATCCAAATATTCCAGGGAAGAGGGGGAGATATTGCAAGATTGGAATAATCCAAAAATCAAAATAAAAAATATATGGATCAAGCCACTAGCCAAGCTTAAATAGATTAAATAGCCTATGATTGGTCTTCTGGTTAATGAATTGTAACATTTCTTTGGTATTATCAGCGCCAGTGCCACTCTCAATGTCACCATTGGACTCTTCTAGTTCATCATTAATGCTCAATGGCACCCCAACCAATTCCTATGACAACTCAACACATTTCCCCCATCCTACTATGTGACCTCCTTTGGATCAACATCCCAGTGTCATTGGTCTCTTCAAATACTACTACACATTTTTATAATGTGTAGCACCAATTTCATCCTCACACAAATTGTAAAATTTTCACTTATAATGAATGTGAAATTTTCTGATTTAAGAAAAAATTGCAAACATAATTATTCTATATTTTTGTAATGGAAGCATCATATCAATTAGGTCCGCTGGACACATTATCATAAAAAATTGCAAATATCAAAACTCATAAACACGATACCCAAGTAAATATTATATTTAGCTTGAATAGCCACATAAGCTGGAATATTTTACTTCAGTAGTATTTTTAAGCCATATTTAAAAATGGATATTGCAGATATTGTAAAGCATTTGTAACAGCTCTTTGATTATAACCTTGCAAATTTATTCCAGCACGTCTTTATCAATTTATCTTGACATGCATAAATTCCCAGCGGAAATTTATATGACGGGGGCTCAATTCTTTTTTGGGCAGCATGTTTTTCAGATTTCTTATCTTGCAGCAATTTCCAGCTTTCTTTCATGATGAAAAATGAAAGAATTTTTCAGAGTTATGGGCAGCCTTGTTGTGTGAATGAAATGGCTGAAAATGAGATTTGTAACTACAAAAAAAAATCAACCTTCTTTTCCTACATATAATGCAGATTTACTGCTTGTTATCACAGATCCTATAGAGGGGAATACCTCTCATTTTTGCCAGAGCATAATCCAGGCCATGCCCAAGTGCACGCTGGGGACAACAGTCGACTGAATGAGTCGAGTTCTGTTATGGCGGAAGCATATAAGAAGAACCAACAAAGCAGGAAACACAGTGGGTCGACAAAAAATACACGCATAGACAATATGAAAGAATTCGAACCGATTTATTACTTCTGCTCCATGAAAGATGGAGGAATTAGATGATGTATATTACATTAGTGTACATGCTTATATAGGATGCTGAGACACTTGGGTGACTACCCGCTATGTTCAGTCACAAAAGAAGTTATAACGGTTCAGAAGTTCAACCGTTGCAGATGACTGGAAGATAGAGGCATGTTGGTATGTTGTATGTTGAGGCAGGCCTGTCAAGCTAACATGTCAAGGCGAACCTGTCGAGCAAACATCTTGAGGCGAACCTATCGAGCAAATATGTCGAGGCTTGACAACTTGCCAACTGCTGATTGGATCATTCCTCCTTCCTTAAGAAACAATGGGCTCCATTGTGTATTCATTCAGGTGAAGAAACTTGCTGGCTACTTCATTAACAGAGTACCATTTTCCTTGTGCGAGGAGATGTCCAACTTTAGCCACTTGAAACAAGGAAATAGAGTTCGTCCTTGTATGCCATATGCGTCGTCCCACAATAGTGTCGCAACGAAGAGGTTCCTGAACATCTGGATGGATGTCTTCGGGTTCTGTTGTCTGCAAGTCGTGCTATTCCAATAATGGTGCATGATATGGTAAAAATAGATCTACATTGAAAACTAGATGTAGGCCAAGGCATGCAGTGATGTCAAGTTGAAAAGCATTTTCTCCAATCTATTTAAGGGTACTGCATGGACCATATCGCAGAGGTTTCATCTTTCTGTATGGACCAGTGAAGCGCTCCTTCTTTAGATGTAACCAGACCTAATTCCCAATTTAGAATGAATGAGGAATACGATGCTTGTCGTGTCGAGCCTTAGCTTTTGCATTAGCTCATTGCAACATTTCCTGTGCTTGCTTCTAGATCTTGTAGATTTGATCTCCGAACTTCAATGCTTCCTCCACTTCTCGTCCTTCAACGTCGATGTCGTTCGATTGTGTCGAGGAACTGATTAAGTCAATAGGCGCTAATGGTTGAAATCTGTAACAGATCTCAAATGGACTCTTTCTCGTAGCGCTGTGTTGAGCACGATTGTAGCTGTGAGGTATGTATGGAAGGTTGTCATCCCATGTTCGACTATGCTTATGGTTGTACATGTGAAGCAATTGTATGACTAAGTGATTTACAACTTCCGCCTGTTCGTCTGTCTACGGATGGAAGGTTGTCAACAAATAAAGTCTCGTGTCGAGGTGTTGCCAGAGAGTTTGCCAAAAGGTGCTGACAAATCTAGTATCTCTGTAGAAAATAATGGTCGTCGGGAGGCCATAATGTTTCCACACATGTTCAAAGAAGAGTTGAGCAGTCTGTTGTGCCCTCGTAGTCTTCTTGCATGGTATGGGTATAGCCATCTTGGAAAATCTTTCTACTACTACTAATATCGCGTCATGCTGATGCTTGGTAGTAGGATATCTAGTCAAGTAGTCCATAGAAATAGATTTCCATGGTCGACTAGGAACTGGAAGGGGTGTGTACAGTCCTTGTCATTGATTCGGCAGTTTTGTAATGGCACAAACCATGCACAATCGAATGTACTTGCTGATGTCATATTTAAGTGAAGGCAAGTAAAAATACTTTTGAAGGATAACAAGTGTTTTTGTGACTCCAAAATGTCATGCAGCCTTGTTGTAGTGTGCGTCCCAAATGAGCTTCTGTCGGTGCTCGTCGATTAGTACACAAAGTTGTCCAAGCTTGTATAGCAAGGTGTCCTTCGGGAAGTAGTCGATAGTAGACAGCGTGTCGGTCTGACGCTGTCGATAAATTGCAGAGAAATCGTAGTTTATCGAATACAATTGTGGCCAAGTAGTAGTGTCATAACCCTGCATGTTTATCACTGTAGACAATAGAGTAATGGGTGGTTTGCTAAGACAATTGGCTGCGGCATTGGCTTTGCCTTTTCGATACTTATTACCAACTGAAATTGTTGCAGATAATTAATCCACTTGAGTTGTCGAGTTGTCTGTAGTTTCGACTAGGATTGAGCGAACTGCAAAGGTTTATGGTCAGTGAGGATGACTGTTTCCTTGCCAAGAATGAAGTGTGTCCATTGCTTAAGAGCTTGCACAATGGCGTATAGTTCTTTCTCATGCGCTGAGCACTTTCTAATAGTGTCGCTTAAAGTCTCATAATGAATCGCGACTGGGTGACCTGACTGAGTGATCACTACGCCGAGGGCATAGTCTGATGCATCTATCTCAATTTCAAAGGGCTGATGCTAATCAGGTAACACAAGTACTGGTGCAGTACAAAGCTTGTTGTTGTGTCGGTGTCCATTTGAAGACAATTTTCCCATTTCCTTTCGTCAACTGATTCAAAGGCCATGCGATGTGACTGAAGCCAAGTATGAATCGTCGACAAAAATTCGCCAAACCAAGAAAACATCTTAGTTCATGAATGTTTTGAGGAATGGGCCATTCTTTGAGGATTTGTACTTTTTTTCGGTCGACATAAATGCCTGTAGAGTCAATTACATACCCCAAATATTTGATGTTGGTCATCGCAAATGAGCATTTGTCCATGCTCAGATATAGCCGATGTTGTTGGAGAGTGTCAAAAACTTGTCGAAGCTGTTTGACATGTTCTTCCCATGATCGACTAAAAATCAAGATATCGTCGAGATAGACAATGACACATTTACCAATGAAAGGTCGTAGAAGGTCATCCATATATCTCATGAAGGTTGCAGGTGCATTGGTTAAGCCGAAAGGCATGACTAACCATTCAAACAATCATTCCTTGGTCTTGAAAGTCGTTTTCCATACATCGGTGGACTTGATTGGAATTTGGTGGTATCCCGACTTGAGGTCGAGTTTTGTAAAGAATTTAGCACCTTTCGGATTGTCGATGAGTTCATCAATCCGTGGAAGAGGGTATTTGTTCTTCACTGAAATTTTGTTGAGAGCCCAATAGTCAATGCACATGCACCAAATCTCGTCTTTCTTTGGAACTAAGATGACTAGACTTCCACAAGGAGAGGAGCTGGGGCAGAGATGACCCTTGTCAATCAAATCCTAGATTTTCTTGCGAATCTCTTCATTTTCGAGAATGGATCTTTTGTAAACAGATGCGTTAGGTAATGAAGAACCAGGAACAAGTTCAATGGAGTGTTTTACCTGACAATGCAGGGGTACTCCGTTGGGTGCTCGAAATATGTTCTGGTATTCTTCAAGAATGTGGTCGATCTGTTCTTGTTATCGGGAGCTGCGCTGTTCGGTGAGTCAACTCGTTGTTGCAGTCTTCCTGGAATGTTGAGAATTTATCATGATTAATGCGAACTTTTGAGCATAATTGATAAGCTTCTTTGTTTGTTCGGAAGATATCATAGCAATCGTTGATGTGGGCTGTCGCTCTGATATGCCATACCATTGATTCTGGATTTTGACAATCACCTTCTGAGGCCGTGACTGGTATGTGCCGTGTCGATCCCATAGGTAAGGTTTACCGAATAGGGCATTGGCTACGGAAAGAGGTGCCACGTCACAGAGTACTTCATCTTCAAAAGGCTTAATGAAGTAGGCGAGTCAGCATTGGCGTGTGATCCTTAGTTCCTTCCCATCCTTCATCCAACCGACATTGTAAGGCTGAGGATGTGGAGTGGTGACAAGACCTAATTTCTTCACAAGATCTTTAGAAATGAAGTTCTTCTGGCTACCATTATCCACAATCAAATGTAATGGATTGCTCTGAACCCATATCCATGTATGGAATAGCCGCTCTTGTTCCTCCTCATCGACGATAGTCGAGGCTGTCAGAGTGGTCAAGGTCGAAGCCAAGAGAGTTGATGCATATGGATTAGATTCTACCAGGTTTCTGTCGGACAAGTCGGATGTCGACAATTTTGCCGAAAACGTCTTCCGAGCTTTGCATTTTGACGTATCATGCCATGTTGAACTATGATAATCACACCATTTCTCGGTAGGAGCTTGTTTGCTGCAATCCCTCTTGTCTTTCTGAAAGTTCTTCTTTTGATGGTTGGGCTTTGGCGGAGTCGGTTGAGAAGGGTTCTTGAACTTGTCAGAGTAGGCTAGTGACTTCTTGTCGGATGTTCGACCTGTTGGCTTGTTTGCGAAACGTGCTTTTCCTTTCTGTTTGCCTTCAAGCTTGATGGCGTAATGAAATGCATCTGCAAGCGTACTGACAGTCAGAAACTCCATCTCTTGCTGAATGTACGAGGATAAACTGCTGACGTACTTCAGGACAAGCAATTTCTCTTCTTCTTAGACGCCAAGTCTAGCCATGACTCGATATAACTCGTCAGTGTAACTCTATACGGACTGGTCTTTCCATTGCCTTAGCTACCGCCACTTCTTATACTTCTTTTCAAGATACTTGGGCGGGTAGAATTATATTTGGACGTATTCGACAAATTTTACCCATGTGTTTATGGGGTCGTCTTCTTTTTCCATCTTTGTCGATAGATTCTCCCACCAGCAGTGTACAGAGGTTGACATTTTTAAGCATGCAATGGTGATCTTTTCTGCTTGAGAGAGTTGATTCAATACGTAGTAAGATTCCAGTTGTTGTACCTAATTGTCGACGGATTCCGCGTCAATCTTTCCTTCAAGGTTCGGTATATCCAGATTCATTTGCACTTTGACGGGGCTGATTTTATCGGAGTGAGGTCGCGTCAAAGATTCCCCAAAGTTCGAAGTGACTCACATGAGAATCTCGCTGAACTGGGTGAACATTTCGGTTCGCTAGCGAGCCAGTGCTTTTTCTATGAGTTTCTCTGTCTCGCTAGTTGCATGTCTATTGTCTGCTTCTTCGACCATCTTTTCTGAAGTTGAAGGAAGTGTTTGCTTGTGCTGCTAAGGTTGCGAGCGTGTTTGAATAGGCATAAGTTAAATAACTTTGATGGAAGTGCTTATGTAACTTAAGCTCTGAACAAGATCTTGCTCTGATACCAATGATCCAGGCCATGCCCAGGTGCACGCTGGGGACAACTGTCGACTGAATTAGTCGAGTTCTGTTATGGCGGAAGCATATAAGAAGAACCAACAAAGAAGGAAACACACTAGGTCGACAAGAAATATATGCACAGACAATATGTAAGAATTCGAACCAATTTATTACTTCTGCTCCATGAAAGATGAAGGAATCAGATGATGTATATTAAATTAGTGTACATGCTTATATAGGATGTTGAGATACTTGGGTGACTACCCGCTACGTTCAGTTACAAAAGAAGTTGTAATGGTTCAGAAGTTCAACCATCGTAGATGACTGGAAGACAGAGGCATGTTGGTATGTTGTATGTCGAGGCGGACCTATCGAGCTAACATGTCAAGGTAGATCTGTCAAAGGCGAACCTGTCGAGCAAACATGTCGAGGCAGATTTGTCGAGCAAACATGTCGAGGCTTGACAACTTGCCAACTGCTAGTTGGATCAGAGCAGATCATATTTTGGGCAGTCCATGACATTGAGCGTTGAAGACAAATCATGAGTTATGGATGGATGGGTTCCATTTTTGAGATTATAGCTGGATTAGTTGTGTGGGCAGAGTCTCATAGTAGGGTCCCATGTCATTTATTGAACAATTTCGGGATCCCTTGCAATACATTTTGGAACCTTACATACAATGGATTTCTCCACTATTGACAGTTGGATTGGATCTTGACTTACAATGCTTCACATTATGTGCCTATGATGTATCCTACATTTTGCAACTGTGTACCAAGCATTGTGTCTTGAGGATCTTTTATATGATTTTATGTGATATGGTAGACTAACTAGCATTAGGATTTATCTTATAACTTGTGATTATTTGATAAGTATGATGAGTAGGGGCATGTTGCTGCTTAATTCGCACCTTGGGTCACGTGGTAGAAATCTTCAAGCCACTGGGTGCGACCTTTGCGGCAAGCTCGAACCAAGTGCTGTCACCTGATACTTGGCTCCTCCGTCTAGGCCAACTCCTAGTGAAGCCAAGGGGGTGGACCCTATGAAAAATAATCTAAGGCGGTTTCTAACTATGAAAGTATGAAACAATAGATTTTCTAGGAGTTTTTAAAAGTGAAATGAAATAAAATGTTACCTACCAATTACTGCAAATAAGTTACTCCTAGCAACCTTTAGAGAAATAAACATATCATTCAAGACACATTTGCGAAATTAACTTATGCAAAACAAAAGAGTAAATATATATAACAGTGCCAAATGAAGAAAGTGCTTTGCATATGAGGGTTGCTACTGTTGTCTCAGTGAAAGTATTGCAGTGTCTCAGTTGGTAAATATTAGATTTATTAAATGAGTGAATAAGGGATTGGGTTAATTGTGGGTTTGGCCTAATAAGGCAAGCTCTTTTGAAATTAGCCCTAAAGTAGTTTTACCAAGTGTGCACCGAGGCGAGGCATAACCTGCTTGGAGTAGCCCCCTGACTTTGTGGTGTCCACCCTTTGTGACCTCCCAATTTCTCCAGAAACGGGCTTATATGGATTGTCGTATTATTCTAGTCACTCATATCCCTTTCTGGTACAACCAACTGATCAGACCGTAGCTGCACCGATGCAGAGCATACGAGGAAGGAGCCTTCGTTAATTTTATTAAAAGTACTAATGTGTTGTCTTTATTAACAAACCTGTTATCACATATACATTTGCAGCTGAGCTACCATGATGCAGCAGACAAACTTATCTCTTGTTATATTCCGAGCTACTTTTCACATGGTATTAGCATGGATCATTACAGCTTCAACCATTCCAGAGCCTTGTTCATAAGATTTTCCTTGCCAAGACTGAGATTCAGGAATCCATTGAGATGCTTTCGGTGATGACCTAGTTCATTTCAGCAAATAACATATCATATATGGTACACACAGTACAGAGGGGCCCTATCAGTTGGAGACAGGTATATATGGTGAGATCAGGTATATGTTTTTTTTGGTTTAGTTTTGCTCTTTGATGTATGTCAAACACCTATGCTGTTCATGTTAGGATGATTGTGGTGACCTATGCTTATATTTGTACTAATGCTTGAACTTGTGCCATGACTAATCAAAGAACTTGTTGTGAAGACTGTTTGTCATGCCATGCTTGTACAAATAGTCACCCTTAGTGCTAGGTAGGTCTCATATGTCACTTGACCCAGTCCATCCAGTTCATCCATTTATGATTTTTATCCCATGACTTAGACCGTTTGAGAATCGTGAGATTGAAGATCTTTTCCCAATCTTGACCCCTTGTACATGATAGACTCCATGTTGTTATGTGTCTTTGGCTATGAAGTATGTGGCTTGGCCAGTGTGGCTGGGTTCACTAGGAAGTTCTCCTTTAGTCCTCAAAACAAGTGCTCCACTAAGCAGTGTTGCTAAACACTAAAGCATCGGAATGCATAAAAGTTATATCTAAAGGATGCAAAAAGTATAAATGTTTTAAAAGTAGTCAGTGGCCAAGGAGTTGAGCACTCATTCTTTGTATAATGTAAGGCTCATCTGCCCTCCACAGTGGCAGCAGGGAGAGGCAAACTCATCGGGGCTATGGACTGCTCGCTAGAAGCGGGTCTAGGCCTTAGTCATTTACTGGATCCCAGAACAATTTCCAAGGCACTTGCTCTTGTACGCTGGCTACTATTGTATGTGAAATGTGAAATGTGTTGATAAGAGGTTAATGGTCAAAGGCTGAGCACTCACTCTTTGTATAGTATTCGGCTCATTTTCCCCCACAGGGCAACAGAGTGAGACTAGCCTGCAAAGGCTGTGTCTTTGTCAGTCCTGGAGCCCAGAAGGCTTCCAGGGCACCTTCCTTTGAAGGTTGACCTATGTTGCAAATTAGTGCAAAGGAAAACTTACTAGAGTTTGAAGGAAACAACCCTAATTACTTTATCCATTTGTGAGACACCTCCATCACCTATTGCTATCTGCCATGTATATGTCACTTTGGTTGAGTGTATTGGTTGTCATTCAGAGAGATCACAAAGTCAAAGTCAGTCAAAAGTCATTACCCTTTTCGTTGGCCTTTGTTTCTCATCCTCACCCAGCAATAGCACATTGTTTACCCTTTGTAAGTATGGCATGAACAAGCAGATTTCTAAAAGGTTCCAAGATCTGGTCAACCTAGTTTGACCAAGTCAAGCACGGTTCTTGAGGTAGTGACTCAGAAAGCAACATAGTCTATATTTGTTCCAGACATGCCCAGGACCAATACTGCAGTTTTAGTTTTGAGAATTTGGTCCCAATTCTACTGATAAGTGATTATTATCACTTAATTTTGGTCAAATGATTTAATGATCAAACTTTATTACAGATGGCAGTATGTTTGGTTCTCCTAGAGCAATGCAGTGTTCCAGGGGGTATGAGTAGTCACTTATACCATTCTTCTATGTCTCCAGATCATCTAGAGTAGTCAGTTTTCCCCAGTTTTCATCTTGGACAGAGTTATGGTGGATTTATCATTTTCCAAAGGATGTACCAATAGAAATGAACTAGAAATCTCACTGAAAAAATTGATTTGGCCTCTTGGGTCAAGGAAATGGCTTGACATTTTGGCAGATGATGTGTCTCAACATCCCAGACAATCCTTCAGCAGTTTCAGTAAGCAGTTGTCCGTATTATTTTATTATGGCTAAGCTAGTGAGAAAAGCTCCCCAAGGGGTGCCCCTTTAACTTGGCTAATGATGTATTTCATTGTTATATCATATGATTTGAAGTTGTAAAGGATCCTAGGGTGAATTAAGCCCCTAGTGACCCCGTCCTATGTATTATCATGTCACATCTTATGTTATAATGTGACTTTCACTTTAGGGAGGCGTCCTTGAGCAAAGTGCGCCCCCTCTTTTGACTTGGTCACTTGATCCATGTATTGATCTTTGTATTGTTGATCTTCACTGTTGATGATGTTATAATCTCAACCGTTGAATGCAAAAGTAAGTTAGGGTTTACATCTCTCTCAAACTATTTAAGAGAGGTGACCCCCACATAGTTTTCATGAGCTCCGACACCAAAATATTGAAATAAAGAGATTTGTCTGGGATTACTTTCTGTGTTGCTGTAAATGAGTTGATGATATGAAGATTGGTATTGCTACTCTTCTGTAGTGAGAATTGTTCAGGGTATATCGTGCATTTTTTCCTTTACCCACTTTTTTGCAGGTTGAAGAGGCGCGCTGGAGAGTACGCAATTGTGAGGAAACTCACCCCGTCTCTGCTCTCAGGTGTTTGGTTCAGGGAGTAACTCTTTCTTTATGAACTTTTACTGCCTATCCTTTCTTTATCTTGCAGATCTCATTTGTTTGCCTTACCATTTGATTTTCTCTGGTCTGGCAGGTTGAAGGGGGCGCTAGGGTGACTAGCTGAAGCTCAACTCCATCAGGATCTACTCCGGAAATGCTCATTTGCTCAAGAAAGTGGCATTCTTCATCACTTATGAGGTCATTTACAACATCCAGGTATGTCTCAGAGGTAATTTCTCCGACTTTTAATTTCTGTATGCATTGCCCATCATTGTTCTTCACTGAAAAACCTCTTTAGCATTAAGAAAAATCACCGAACCAAATTTCACTCGTAATCTGCAATTTTGGCGATGTGGGTTTTGTTCGACATACCGAAAACCCCCCTCTCCCTCAAAAATGTCAAGCTTGGACTCCTCTTCCCATCTCCAGGCACTGGTTTCAGTCTGGGAGAAAACACCCTTGTTTGGTCTACTAACTAGTTTTTCTGTGTATTTTGTCCGGTTTCACTTGGGTATTTTTCACTGTCAAATCATTCATCCAAGTTAGTGTGCAGGAAGTCGTAATTGTCAATATCAACTACGTCTTGGGGATTTCTTAATTATCTGCTTAAATCCCCCTAAGGTGCAGCTTTGATCATTTGAACCGTCACACTAAAATTTTAGATCTGATTCGAATCTTCATAAGCCACCTGATACTTTCACTTGAGTAACATCTCCAGTCTAGAATAACCACCCTACTCAGGTATCCTTACTTTGTGGCTCATCCTTAAATCTAGGGTTTTAGACACTCACCTTATGTAGTCTCTATCAAGAGTCTGATCTGGTGATTTGTCTTAGATCTTTCCTTTCAAGATTGATTCGAGTCTCCCCCTTTATCACTTGGGCTTCTCTAGTGGCATAAAGCAAAGGAATCCCGAACCAATGTGACAACCATCCATCTTTTGGGCGTAAGGGTTTTCGCAGGTTGCGACTTTGGTTGCTCGTCCCCTCTGCCATCCAGTATTGGATTCATCTATCGAGGCAACTACAAGATCCGTGATAACCAAACCAATTCACGACTGCGAGTCTCTTCCCCCCTCTTGGGATACTCGAGAGAGCACAGTCGGGTAAATTTTAAACACTATAGAAATAAAGGAAATATTTTCTAATTTGTTCCTACCAAGAATCTCTTTCCCCCTTTCAGGATACTCGGGAGAGTGTGGGGTAAGTATTTCCTTTACTTTGACAACATAAAAACATAAACAAGGAATAAAAGTTGAACTAGCTAAAACTAAAAAAATCACAAAAAAATGCACCGATGCGGATCCCCTGAAGGGGGATGAGGAGTGGGCTCTTAAGAGCCTACTCAAATGTTTATTAATTTTTTACAATATTAGGAGAAATGCAGTTTAGTCTTTATAATTTGGATCCAAAGGCTTACAAACCATTGAAAAAATGAAAATTTATGCAAAAGGGAGCTCCGTTGGCCTTCTTTTTATTCAATTCTTTGAAAATTTGCTAGAGATTCCTCCTATTTATTCATTAAAACTGCAAAAACAATAAGCAAACATTAGTCAAACATGCCCCAAAACACTTTAAGAGTGCTTTGGGAAAACCTACCAAAAATTGTCGAATTTTTTTTAAGTAAAAACTGAATAAAACTAAGTGAAAGCAACTCAAAAAATGAGCTAGAAAGCTATTTTTTCAGGATCTTTGTTTGCTTTGCAAGGAAAACAAACAATTCAAAAGCACTTAGATGCTAGATATGGAACTTAGAATCGAAAGCTAACCTACTAATCATGCTTTCGGTTATAATAGGTAAATAACTTGAATAAGTAAGATAATGCTTTAGATCTGGACTAAGAAGTAATACTACTTTGCAAAACAATTACAGATCTATAAAAGAAAAGCAAATTTAGGATCTATTCTTTAAATGTGAATTTTAATGCAAATCTATGAGTGCCTTTCAAATAAAAACCAGAAACAATGAAGTGTAGAAAAGAGGAGAAGGAAAGAAAGGGCAGCTTGGAGAATAGAGGATCCTTGAGCCTTCACTTGTGGTGTGTCGAGAGACTTTGTTGGCCACTTTTCCTAACTCACACAACCCAGGTTCTGCGTAGCCCGTCAACCCAACAAACACCAAAGATATCGGCCTGACAGAGCAAGCCTCGTCGGCAACACCCGCAAAGGAAGCGCAGTCTGACCCAAGATATCTCTTCGATGGGTAACCGCCGGAACCATGTTTCCGCGGCTCGTCGAGGGATTATAGTCCCTTGAAAAGTGGCCAAGGAGCTTGACCAAGTCGCCAGGATGGAGTCATTTACGCTGAACTGTAGCGCACACCGCGCATATAGTTTCTTAACTACTAACGACACAACACATATTCGACCTTAATACTTGAAACATAAAAGTATATAATAATGAGCTAACCAACAAGCGCAATATAACAGACACGCAACAACAATTGCGTTGTAAACATACACTAATACTCACAAGCTACGCATAATAACCTATTCATGCATTCGTACTTCTATTGCCAATACGACATTCATTCAACCATAACAGGACTTGCATCATAAACATAAACAACCATACACATTCAATCATCAACACACAGGAGGGTTCACGTGGAAACCCACCCAGGTAAAAACCACATGGCGCTCTTCATCTGGCATGAGAAATATATGGTGCCTTCAACCTGCATTTGACTACAGACTGTTTTAGATCTAGCTTTCTACTTAGACTCTTTCTTGCTCTCATCCTCTCTGTCTTATTTCTCCTAACTATTGCTACCATCTATTGATCCGCACACGACCTAGATTGACTTCTATAGCATCTGCACCTCTCTGGCAGAGCTTCTCTTCTACTGCACTACCTCCGACTGCATCCTGCAGACTTTCGACTAATCTACCACTCAGATCTCGCAGCTTCCCTCTACTAACCAATCAAAAGCAACTAACAGTGCTCTAAAAAACCACCAAAGAGTAAAATAAAAGCAACCCTCTAACTATTAACTCTCTCCTATTTATACTATTTTACATGACCACGCAGGGTTGACTACATACAGGCAGTCCATTAACTGTCACCATTGGCCGCCTCCCAGGCTACAGCCGTGGCGATCATTACTTGACACGAGGCACTAACGGCCTTACTTACAGCATGCGTTCACTCGTGTGGCATCCGCTGACTTAAGCCGACTTCAGCACCCACGATTGTCCTGTCGCTTTTGACTGTTAATCTACACTTGTGCTACTGTTTTACCCTGCAGGCATCTTCCTTCCGCGCAGTTTCCCTTTTTTCGCGCAGGTGACATCTTTTGCGCAGATTTCCTCTTCCACGCAGTTTTCTTTGTCCGCGCAAATTTTCTTGTTTGTGCTTGCGCGGTGGATTGATTCTTGCACGTTTCTTTGTTTGTGCTTATTTCTTGAGATCTTTCCCCAGGCCCAACAAACCCCCAACACTCACATGTGGCTTGTCCCGAACCACGAAGCAATGGACATAGGAGGTGGTGCAATATGCGTGGCCTCTTCTTTGTTGTTGATTTTTTTTTTGCCTTTTTCTGCTCGCGCACCTTTCTCATGCTTCCTCTCTTGCGCGTTTTGTTACTTGTGTGTTTTATTTGCGGTGTTTCCTGCACCGCGGGCTCATCCCATACTTAGAAAAAATTGTTTTTATTTTAGATGACAAAATTGGAGTTATACAACTTCTTCATGTTGTTTTTCTTGGTCCTCTTCATCTTCCTTTTCTCTTCTTGCACATCTTTTGGTGCATCTTCTAGCGCATCTTCTGGCGCAGATTGTTCTGCACTTCCAACCTTCTGTTGGAATTGGCCAAAAATGGGAGTAAGCCTTTCTATCTCCCAACGGGCTTCTTCTGCCTACTGCTCCAGTTCCTGCACTTGGTCGGAGCTAGGGTGTTCTAATGACGCATTGGCCACGGACTACGTTAACTCGTGGATTCTCTGCTGGACAGGCTGAATTAGCCTTTTCACCCTTTCAGCTTCGGCTTGTTTCTCAGGCGTCTCTTGGTTGTGTTGCCCACCTATTTCGACTAGGCGGCAACTCCATGTACATGAGGATGTACATAATTGTACAAATTATACCTTGGAAAAATCTGAGGATTTTTCCATTTCTGCAGGGCTATTGCCCCTTTGTAAAACGAAATGTCCGCTCCCCTGCGTGAGAAAATTAATGTAATTTTGTATGCTAGTGTGGGTCATATGGTACGGATGCCACACCATGGAACTGGTTATTAGGGAAGTCCCCTCATCGAGTGTTTTTCCCTTTCCAATTGATCTTGTTGCGTAAACGAGTTTAATCGGTTTGGTTTTCACTCAAAATCCTCCAAAGTGGTGACGGGCGTTCTAACAGTCAAGTCCATGGGGTGGCTAAGGGTTCAAAATGTTATTCGTGACCATGCTAGACACTTGTATAGAGTCTTGCGGAGTTTCGTTGTATTGTTGTATTTTATTTTATTTATTGTCTGGTTAATTAATTTCACCCCTTGGTGATTAATTAACTCAGTTTTTGATGTAATAATGTAATTGCTCAAGCATGGCATTTTGTAATAGGGGCTATGAATGCAAAGTTAACTGCTATGAAACCCCCTAAGCCACTGCTTCGAGTCCCATGTCATTCCAATGAGTGGTTGAGGAGATAGACCATTTTTGTCTAAGCAAGGTCTATTTTTCCTAGGGAATTAATTAATTTCCCTAAGTCAAAAATTCATATTATTTGATTTTGAAGGAAAAAATCAAATAATGCCATGGTAATTTTGTTTGGGGGTTGCCAAGCCTAGGAGAATTTATTTCAAATTTTTCCGCCCCCCATAGTCAAAATATGTCTGAAGATCTCCTAAGTGGGGCCTCCCTCTTGTCTTAATAAAAGATAAAAAATAAAAAGATTAAAAAATTAAAGATCAAGAATTAAAAAAATAAACATTAGATTAAAAATTAAAATTAAAGTAAAAGATTAAATATATAAAATAAATAAATAAAGATAAAAAAGATAAAATTTAAAAAAAATTTAAAATAAATAAAAGAATAAAAAGATAGAAATTTTAAAAATAAAAGAATAAAAATATAAAATAAAAAGATAAAAATTTAAAAAAAAATTAAAATAAATGAAAGAATAAAAAGATAGAAATTATAAAAAGTAAAAGATAAAATAAAAAGATTAAAAGATTTAAAAGTAAAAAGATAAAAATAAAAAGTAAAAGATAAAATAAAAAGATTAAAAGATTTAAAAGTAAAAAGATAAAAATAAAAAGTAAAAGATTAAAAGATTTAAAAGTAAAAAGATAAAAAGTAAAAGTAAAAGATTAAAAAATTAAAGAGAAAATTAAAAATAATAAAATTAAAAATTGAGTCAATGGAGAGGGCCCACTCTATTTTGATTTTTCCATTTACCTAAAAGCTCATCTAAGGGTGAGTTTTANTAGAAGATTAAAAGATTTAAAAGTAAAAAGATAAAAATAAAAAAGTAAAAGATTAAAAGATTTAAAAGTAAAAAGATAAAAATAAAAAGTAAAAAATTAAAAAAAATTAAAGATAAAATTAAAAATTGAGTCAATGGAGAGGGNGTTTTTAAGCCATTGATTTAAAATTAATCCAAGGGCAGAGATTAATGGAGAAGAATAGAAAGCCAAATACCTAGATCTAGTGGGTGAGATTAAACCCTAGATCTAGATCTAATCTCAACCATTTATCTTCAATAGGTTGGGGTTTGCCTCAACTATTTAATGAGGGTCTCACTCCCTCATTAATCATGATCATTCATACTATTGTTATGCTGCCAAAAAATTCTTCTTCTTACTCTCATATTCTTGCTACCTTGTATTGAAGATTTGCCCAAGCTGGGCTATTTTAATAAAAATTCTTTGGAGGAATACTATGCTGCAATTTTTCATGATCTACATTTCTTGAGGTAACTTTGTATTTGTCTTGTTTGTATTTATTATATTTTTCTAGTTAGCTTTCCACAAAGTGTTTTGTGGAGAGATTAAAGAATAAAAGTGTTTTTATTCTTTCTTGTGAATGATTTAACATTTCTTTCAAAGTGTTTTGCAGGAAGTGTTAGGTGTTCATCTCTAGGATTATAATATTTTGCAGGCATAGATTACATTTGCAGGTTATCCAAGCAAAGAAATCTCTCCAAAAACATCATCCCGGCAACATTTTTCAATTCGGCCATCTACTTTCAGCCTGTTTTAAACAGGGTTTTATTCACTGTTTAGTGAGTATAACCCTTGTTTTAGGGCCCTAATCTCTCATATATCAGTTTAACATTTTATTTCTGCTAGTTTCACATCATTTAGGTGGCTGGAAACTCATTTTCCAGCCCTCTAAATTCCATATTACTGTCACTTATTACATTCATAAATTCTTTTGTAAATTTGTTATTGTATTAGTTTCAGCAAATATTTATCATAACACTTTGAGCTTAATCGTGGTATCCCTCATCTGAACTCAAAGGACCGAGATCAGAACGCGAAGCGCTCAATGATGTTACAGATATTTGTCTGTCACTCAGATTTTTATGTAAAACTTGTAAATTTTGTACTAATATTTTAACAAGTAGTTTTTTTTTAGTGTTTTATGTGATTTGCAGCGAAAAATAGTTCGCTGGTTTTTTGACAGGTTATTCACATTTAGAGGAGAATTGCTGCCCTAAAGGACACAAAATTTCCTCAAGTTTCAACCGGCATAAAGGGGTTCCATTCCTCAACTTTCTTTCTCAAATTTCTCTGTTATTGTAAACCCCAAAGAGAGTCTCTTGGGGTATTCTTTAAAGTCTTGTAATCATTTATAATTTATGAGTAAGTAGATTAGGAAGAGGTAGATAGTTAGTTTTATTTCCAGCTACCCACCTATCTTTGTGACAGACCATCATCTCTGTCATAAAGATTGTTGTGAGGTGAGTTTACTTTAGTTTATTTGCTTAAGTTTTTCTGTTTATGCAAGTTTTAATTTTCTGCTAAAGTAATCGTAACCCATTAAAACCTGCGTATCCTCTATCCACTTGTCATCTTTCTTTAGGGAATTCAAGCTGGATATGAAAAGCAGGGGAAGTGGGGGCTCAGGTAATTAGACAAACTTTCCTTTCTTGTACTATAATCTACAATCAAACAC
>LPNX010373510.1:80484-95712 GCA_001517045.1 Pseudotsuga menziesii
GAATTAGGCGACAACAGGTTGCACAAGTTTTCCTGCTCATGCAGGGTTCTTACCTTATGCTGGAGCTGCTTGAGCTCAACGCCTTTCCCGATTTTCTCCTTTGTTGGCAGCTTCTTAATAGCTGTCTTTACGGCCAATACCTGTAGTTTTGCTTGCCACGCCTGCTCGACAAGCTGCTCCGCAGCCTCATCCTCGATGAGTTGCTCCCATACTGCGGCAATTGTTTCCACCGCCTATGTGCAAAACTTTTCGGCTTCCCTAAGTTGGCCAACAACTTGATATGCCGATTGTTGCCTTTGTTGCACAACTTCGGGGGGCATGCTCGGCTGCTGGTTGGTCCTTAACTCCTGAACCTGTTTCTTCAGATCTGTGGCCAGTTTGGATAACCGCCTCAGCTTGTGCACAGGTTTTGCCTCGTCAACTTCCTCATCATTTGACAGTTCTGCAACTGCCTCCTTTATGGCTTCTTCCAGTGAAGCCTTCCTCTACACTTGCGCTTCCAAGTCTTCCTGTTCTTGCTTGATGACTTGTTTGCGCTTCTTTGCTTTCTTGGCTGCCTGATATGCAACCG
Organism: Pseudotsuga menziesii; assembly: GCA_001517045.1. Lineage (NCBI taxonomy): Eukaryota > Viridiplantae > Streptophyta > Pinopsida > Pinales > Pinaceae > Pseudotsuga > Pseudotsuga menziesii. The sequence goes on from LPNX010373510.1 coordinate 81,056, forward strand.
CATTTTCTCGGATTCTCACCTCCGTAGCTGCGGCATACTGAATGGAATAGATTTGTGGCAATGTCAGCTTAGAGAAATCCAAAGTTAATGTGTCCAAGCTATGGACACTTGTATCCTTTTCTGCTGCATCTGTAGAAAATGCCTGCGCGGGCATTTCTATTCTCAATGGTGGCAACAGCACCAGCGTCGCCAAAGTGTCTGATGGGTCTTCACCATAGGTCTCAGCCTGCACAGTGTCACGTACTTCTGTGACGGCCTCTACCAGCCGGTTAACTTGAGTAGTGAGCGAAGTTGTCCAATTGGTTTTCCTGCGCGTGATATCACCCAAGGTAGACTCAATTATTTCTGCTGTAGACACTGAGAGGGGGGGGTGAATCAGTGTAAAGCCAATTGTAAACCTTTTCTTAGCTTGACACAGATAACTACCAATTCATCAATCTACCAATCACATAAACATTTTATCCATCATATCATAAATATCTTTCATATCATCATTCACATAGCATAAGCATTTAGATCATCAGAAACCATAACACAACAGAACACAACACAATATAATTTTGTAATTTTTTTATTATTTTTGGTCCGGCTACAACCGTTAGGCAAAATTAGCACCTACTGATATATAGAGCACCTACTCTGCATCCAGGACCCTGCCTGGTTTTCTTAGACCCTGCTAAGAAGGGTTTGAGGTATCCTAACCTCAAGAGCAAGTCAAGCTTGCATTTACAATTAAGGTTCACTGTCATCATACACATGACATCTCTGTCACATCAAGGCTGTTCATCTTCTCTGCTCATCACATCAACTCTGCTGTACCACTGCTCACTATTGCTCATTACCAACACTGCTCATCAATTCTGCTCATCATTCTGCCTTATGAACAATCTACTGTCAACTGTCCAAATCACTGCTCATCATTCTGCCTTGTAAATACCCACTGTGCTTATACCACAGTATGTACCACTATATACAAACCACTGGTTGTATTGCATCATCATAGCATCTTCAACCTCAAGTGTTGTTTCATGACCACCATGTCATGGAACTGCTCTTGTCAAATGTGTCATCAATCACTGTCAAGAACATCTCTGCTACAAAATGATCCTTTTCAGCTTCTGTCATAACAAGAACATCTAGCATGATGCTATGATCCTTGTTGGTTGTCTTCAAATGTGGCTAGACTCCATCCTTGAGTACTGCCCTAGCTAGGCTCGGATGAGGAATAATCAAAGACCATACTCAGCCTAGTGTTGCATCTTCCAGATGAACACATAAAATCTGCTGTAGCAAATTAGGGCCTCAATAAAAATACCAAAAAGACAAATTGGGTCAGCTCCTCCTCAGTCAACCATATCAAGAAATTTGTCACATCCACTACTCATGCCAAAAGCATCAAGGCATTTCCCAAGCGTATGACATATATAAACATGGAAAGTTTCAGGTCTGTGTATACTTACAGATACCCAAGAGTGATCAAACCTTGGGACAGTACACTGTGTATGTCATTCTTCAGAACTTTGTGACTGTGTCTTACACATCAGACTACGGACTGTGCATCACTCAAACTGTGCATACTGCAGTAGGTCATCATCATAGTGTAGTCTACTGTAGAAGGCCTCAAACTTGCTAGGTCTGTCACAAATCAAACTCGGGACTGTTGAAATGAGGAGAAACCCAAAAATTTGACCAAAAGGAGCATGTAACTTTGGACTGTTTGCTCTCTCAGACCACCATTAATTCGAACTCAGTCAACTGCTGCAAAAACCTTTATTGTGGAGGAGGTCTTTACTTTAGTCCAAAATTTGCCTTAGATCAATGAGCTTCTTTTCTTTTCCTTCGTTCGAGATGACTATGAATTTGGGACTGTTCAAAGTCCAGACTCCCTCAAATTTGGGTCTGTGGAAACCCTACTGTCAACAACCTCGGATCTCTTAGTCAAAATTTCCTTCTCATAGAGTACTTCCAAAACCTTCGAGAACATTGGAGCAAACTCTTTCCCACTTTCCAAGCAAATTTCTTCAAACTTCAAGAGCACTTCAACCGAATTCTTCAATTGTCGAACTGTTATCCAATCCTACCACTGTCAACTATTTCAATGAACTTTTAATTCAACAACAAGCACATCAGCAATCAACACTCTTTCATTGAATTATCCTTGCTGCTGTGCCACTATTACACTTCTTCTTCGCTGATCCTTCTCTTTATAACAGTCCCAAAATATGCTCCAAGGATAGTACAAAAACCCAAGACCAATACTCTTTAAGATGTGCCCTAAATCAATCTCCTTGCTGCTGTTTGGCCCTGCTAAAAAACCCTTAAATAATGTGCTTAATTCTGCTCCATTAGACCTGCAATAAACAATTCTTAGCAGCCCCTAAGACAGTCCATAAAATCCCTTAACAGACTTCATGTTTGACGCCTTTACTTTGCCTCAGATTGCAACCTCATACTGCAACTTCAGACCTGCAACTTCGGCCCTGCAACCATCTCAGAGCTCTGTCCACTACCGATCAGACAAAAATACTTCAGACTGCTACTAAATTTGAATCTGCTCTTTGCTGCAAATTTCGTGTGACTACTGCTACTGTGGAATCTCCTTTTACCAGCGAATTCTTCAGCTGAGTGAAAATCAGAGAAAAAAAAAGAAAAGAACTTCAAAAGGAGATTGTTGCATATTTCCCTTGCAGCTTCATCCGAATTTCCTCACCTTCAACACCTCAGAAAATTGCAGAGCATTCCACATAAAATCACATTCCAAAAATGAAAATCGTGAGGGCCTGTATATACTAATTTTTCAAGAATTTTTGAGCCGACCTCATCAAATTTTTAAATTAAATATTAACGATTTGATGGAGCCGACTTGCCATTTTTTTTGCTTGAGCCGACCTCTAATTTTTTTTATTGGGCCGACATTAAACAAATATTATGGAGCCGACCTGTATAGTCTGAAAGCTGCCTTGAATAACTGGTAGAATATATGGGTCCAGTTTAGCCTCTATAAGCTCTTCTATCAAAATTTTGTTCCAGAGGAAATGTGGATCAGCCTGTTTCCATAGAGGTGGTATTTTCCTTAACCCTGCAAAATTATGTGCCCGCTGTGCATTAAGAGTTAAGTCAGTCTGATAGGAGAAGTATAAGCCAGAACTTGTCTTTACAATTTTTAAGAGGCTCACAAAGAAAGCTTCATCTCTCCTTTCCCCTGAAGTAGAAAGCTTCAAGGCCTTATTGCAAGACAGAAACTTCAAGGACAATATTTGGAAAACAGAAAACCTTGATGCATGCCAACTTGTTTCAGAGAAGTTATTACAAATACATATGTACCATGGATTTTGAGTTGCTTGTTTTGTTGTTAGCCCATGGTTTCTTCAACCTCAAGAGCTTATGTGTAGGGGTGTCCTCCATCAAAGGGTTTCAACTTTCCATTACGCCACTAGGGCTTCTTCATCAGGTAGGAGGCATCAATGACATCAAGTCCATGTTGGCATCAATGACAATTTCATCAACATCTGTGACCGCCTCCCTAAGAAGAGTCAGATCCTCTTCTGCTATGCTAAGGACTTGGGGTCGATTAGCCCTCTGCTTTTTCCTGTGTGGGATACCCAAGGCTTCTGCATCTTCTTCCATGGGCTCTTTGCCCTTTCTTTTCCTGTTTGTTTCGGCATGCACCTCCTCATCAGTAGTGGTGTCTTCTTCGCCATTGTTGGGTGGGTCTGTTGCCGTCTTTTTCACCCCTGGGTTACATGGCAAAAATCTTCAAGCCACTCGGTGTGTCCTTGGGGGCAAGTCTCGAGTCAAGGCTGTCACATTGTTCTTGACTCTGTTTAGGCTCAACTCCTAACGAAGTCAAGGGGGGTAGACCCTATTAAGTTACTAAGGCAAAATTATTTAGTATGATGATGGTATTAAAGAGTAAGTTTTTTAGGAGTTTCGATTTAACAATTGTAAACAACAAATAACATGATGAGATAATCACAAGTAAGCACGAAAATGACACCCAATCACATATAGATTGAAAGAAATAAACAGTTGACCAGTGCCTTGAAAATGGAGTCGAAAAACAATTAAAAGTGCTTTCAAGTGCTGGAATGAATGTTGTGTAATTGTATCTTGGTTAATTTTAAATTTATGTAAGAAGATGAGTAATTTAACTTAGGCGAGAGGACTCCAGATATACCCAGGGGGTACTTGAAGTATGTCTAGAACTAAACCGTCACGGCTACCCGCAAGGAATATGTGAGCTGAATGGAGTCTCTGACGCTGTTGTTCATAATGCACCCGAAGGTGTAACAGAGATCGGCGCCTTGAGGTCACTTTTTAGGAGTTCCCGCTTCCTTTGGATATTTTGCCACCGTAACGGTTTGATCGAGGCGTTGGATTTTCGCCTGATGGTTATTCAATTTGGGGAGAGTGAATCCTAATTATTCTAGTCACTCAAGTGCATTTGGTGCAGCTTGACTGATCGGACGAGCCGCAGCCAAGTACAGAACATACACACCAGAGTCTTTGTTATTTTTAGTAAATTTTAAAACAAGTGTTCTTGTTAAAAAGAAAACCCTCCAGGAACCTCTTTCGGTTCAAGTGGACCTCAATCGGGGAATCAAGGAGGGGTAGATTTTATTATGTTTACTAAAACAAATGATGATAGTAGATGAAGCATAAACAGATAAGAAAACCACAATTTTCTAATTAGACTACCACGACCCTTTCTTCACCTTTCAGCTCAAAAGGAGGCTCGTGGGGTAAGTATTAAAAATACTTTGAAACCACTAGATATGGAATATGACAATGATTATAAGTCAAAGTATACTACCCTGCAGATTAGAACTACACTACATTGAAAAAAGATGAACAAAAAGTAAAAAATGACACAGACGAAAATCCCCCATGGGGGATGAAAGAGCCTATTCGAAAAGATTTTTCTTTTTATTAGCAACAATTACAATATCAGCAAACTGAAATTAATCCACTTGGTCCTTATATGGAATGAGACCAAAGGTTTACAAATTGCAAAAATTTGAAATTTTTTTGGAAGACGGAGACCCCCTGGGGGGTTTCAAATGGTCCAAAAATGCTTTCCGAACAACGCCTCCTCCTCTTTTATGTTACACTTGCTAAAAACCAGCAAGCATATCACAGTTAAATATGCCCAAAAGTACTTTGAAAGTACTTTGAAAGTACTTTTGGATGAACAAACTTTTTACCCAAAAATTCTGAGTTAAAACTAGTTTTTAAGCAAGCTTTTCTTGGGATCTTGACCTGCTTTTGGAGCACCCAATATGAAGCACTTAAATTGCTGAATATAATTTTTTAGATTCTAAGGAAACAACCATGCATTCAACAAGCTTTAGATCTACTTTCACAGCCTTGAAAAATGACAATTTTCCCTAAAACTAGATCTAGAATGCTTGTAAATTTTCTTTAGGAATGAGATCTAGTTTTATGAGCTTTAAAGCAGCAAGATCTATGTAAGATGAACTCTGAAATTAATAGATCTAAACAAATTTAAAGTTGCAAAACAAGTAACCGGACTGATTTTGAAGAAATATGAAGGAGGAAGAGGAAAGGAAGAGCGCTTGTTGCCGGGGAATGGATTTGCAAAGAAGAATAGTTAGTGGAATGCCAAAGGACAATGACTTCACAAAACAGTCGGATGTCCAGTGGAGTCAAGCTAGATTTATAGTTCGTCCAACCCCTGTTAACTGAAAACTAACAAACAATCCTACACAAAAGCTTATGAGATCTGGATAGAAATATATGAAGAAAGAGAAGGATTATATGCAAATAAACTTATTTAAACATGCATGATCTAAATCTTTAAGCATATATACTATCAGATATTGAAAAGAAAGTAATCTTACTTGCCCAGCTATACTCCTATTGATTTAGCTGAATCATTAAGCCAGACAGGGTTCAGATGCAGAAATTGAGAGAAAGCCAACAGTAAAACGTTGCAAGACAATGTTAAATCCACACATCTGAAAGCATTACACAGATTTGGCCTCCAAAGCTTCACTTTATTCCAATAGCAAAAGATATTACACAGTATTACAATAGCAATAGCTCCTCAATCCGACTCTAACTAGCTTGGAAGAGGCAACCTGAGCTTTATTTATACACAAAATTGAAACCCCAGCCCAGAGGGGGTGCAAATCCCAAGGAGATAGACCACTGTAGCTGAAGGAGAGTCCATCAATGCCTGATCTAAAGCTGAACTGAGCTTCTACTGAGTCTAAATGTCAATTGGGGGGCTGATTGAGCTAACACATCAACCTGCTGAGTGAATCATCAAGCACAGAGCTCCCAGAAGATCCCACACGTGTGGAGGAGAGAGAGAGGGCGTAATTCCCCATAAAGGAAGCTGAAGTTCAACTCTGGATCTACCCAGATCATCTCCTTCAGTCAAGGATTTGTCAGATTCAGTCAATCTGGTGCCGATGAGACTGAATTCAATCAAATCGGTTGAGAATCCACTGATCTAGGATTTTGGATTTGCTCCATTATTCATCAATTTATTAATTAAAATAATCAATAATTGATTTTTTGGGGCTTTCTGACCTGAGTGATTGAAAATCACTAAAAACTAGGAAATAGTGGGTCCATAAATTTACTGGGTGCTCTTAGCTTGAAAATGAGTACCTACATGACTTAAACTAATTATTGAGCCCACTTTTATTACAAAACCAATTTTTCCAATTAAACTATTAAAAAATAGCCTAAGTTTTGGAAAAATTAAACTTTAATAAAAAACACTGAAAAAATTAAAAATAAAAAATTTGAAAAAACCTAGGGGGACTTAGACATGTTCATATGACTCGACCATGATGCCTAGCATGTTTATACATAGACACATAGACTCTAATAACCTCAACACGCCTAAATTCCAAGCCGACCACCCCAACTTTGGAGGTATGGAGTGAAAAACTCAGAAATTATCAGTCATTTATTCAACAACCAATAATAACCAAGGAAAAAAACACCCTGGGCTGATTAGATTGAAAAATAAAGTCTAAGAGACCGAGTCTTTTATAGACGCTATCATGCTAGAACATTTATTACAATTCCCCCATGGGGGTATGAACATGTGATATAATATAACAAGCACTTCCCAGAAGTACTTCTGAAGGTCTTCTGAAGTCCGAACAAAGAATCTTTGTCCAGTTCACTAGGTTCACTTGATAAAAAACCACTAAGTACAACTTAGGTGGTAACATTCTGGCTCCAACTGTGGGACGTGTGCTCGATCTGGTCCTTAAGGCAAGGAGAGGATATGAGAACACCAAAATCTCTGGTTTATATACCTTGTAAAAACATCTCAACTTGACAAGAAAACCTCAGTAGCACAAGCTTTATATAAAAACCAAATGAACCATTAAGTTGATTTATTTAAACAAAATAAATGTAATTAACCAATGAAAAAAAAAGTTTTATTATAGCTAAGTACAAAACATAAATGCAGAAAGTGAATGCTCTCTTTTAGGAGCTTATTTTCCTATTCTAAGCATGATATAAAAAGGTTAGGTGTAATAAAAAAACCAATGTAACCACCTAAGCATTTTATTAACATAAAAAAAAAATTTCCTTGTCTTTGGTTACCAGCCAAAGTAAGGATACCTTATTCAGAAAATGCATACCTGCATGATGATCCAGAATGGGCGGGATGGATGGGAAATCATAGGCATGAATAATGTCGTCAAACTTCTTCCCAAACTGATAGGTGCTTGTGCAAGCTGCTTCTATCTATGACTGGATAGGGTTGATATACAAATCAGAGTGATGAGGCAAAATGAATACACCATCATACTAATCATCAAGGCTTATCGGATGATAACTCATTGTATAAGCCCCAAGCGGCTCCAAATCATAAGAAAACTCCATATGTGAAGATGATAGTTGAGACTGATATTCCACACCAGAAGAAGATCAGATGGGGCTTTAGGGTACTTAAGGTGCAAGGTAAATGGAAACCCTAGCTCTAGGGTTTAGGTACTGGCAACTGATGGAGATGACCACTGTCTTGGGAAACGTAACTATGACAGGTTGAGCAAGAACAGAGTTGGGATTGCCCAGTACCAAGGGGACAATCTCAGTGAAAGATAGGTGACTTGAGTTATCAGTAGGTGTTGGCAAAAAGAGTAAAAAATGAGGTCAAGATGGGGCTAGCGCTAGCTAGGAGATCAGTGCCTTGTGTGCATTGGGTAATGGAGTCAGCAGTAAACCAATTTTTCAGAGAACCCACCTGGGAGACACCTTGATCTACGAACCCAGAAAGTAGTTGGTCCGGAAAAGCTAAGGTATAGGAAACCCAGCTCAATGGATGGCTAGCACTAGGGCTTAGGAGGACAGATCTGCAGTTCTAGGGTTACCTAAAGGCTAATGGCTCAGCGTTGAAGGAGAGAAGAGGTCAGGGTGACCTGATCTACAGGCCCAAATCAGAAAATCGGCAGAAAAATCAGATCTGGAAAAGTCAGAATCTGTTGAGGGGGGCTAGGAGGCTGAAAACCAATTTTTCAGATCTAGGGTAAACCGAAGAGAACTAGCTCAACGTTGGGGGTGTTCTGGAATGCTTGGGACCCGATCTATCTGTCTATCTTGTCAAATTTAAGAAAAACTCACTTCCGAAAAAGTCTATTTTTCAGTGAGGGCGCTAGGGTAGTTTCAGTCAATTTTTTAAATCTAGGTCAAATGGTTAAGCAATTGGACAGCGTTGGGGTTGATTTAGGCTATGTGGGACCCGATCTATCCTTCCGTGAAGTCAAAATTCAGAAAAAATCAAAACCCTAGTAGGTCAATTTTTCAATAGGGGGTTATGTAGTTTTTTGCTTAAAAATCAGATATAGGTCAAACTGTGAGGAATTTGACCAGCGTTTCAGTTGATTTGATGAAGGGGAGGCCTGATCTATGAAACCCAGAAATGGTTTGGCAAAAGATCGTACTATTCCCAAGTTTATTATTTTTTAGGGTTTTTAGTGCTTTAGGAGTTTTCAGAAAAAGTTGAAAAAAACCAAGGTACAATGGAATAAGATCTGAAAAAGAAGACACTTACCTGTTGGATCTTACTTGGAAATGCTTTTAGAAGTCTGTAACAGTGACGATCTTCGCTATCCCAATCAATTCTAGAAGATCCCCATGATTTCTATGGCATATGCAAGCTCCAAGCCACCAATGCGCCCCCTACCCTGCATGAGCAAACGTCAACCATATCAGATTTGATAATACAAGATAAAGAAACCGAATGCTACAAGACAGTAAAATGAAGTAATCATAGATCACAATGAAACTAATGAACATTGAAAACCCCCTGATCCAAGACAAAGAGAACCGAGTGAGTTGAGGTCCCCCTACAAAAATGCTCCAGCCAAAAGGCTCTCCTATAGACAAAACAATCATAGCCATGAAAAATATAGCTCTCACGAGAATTTCCACAATGCTAGGAAGCTGAAGACTAGCTAATCACCATTTGAGCACATCAAATGCAAAGCAGATCCAAAAAAACTTCCACAAAAAGTCTTTCTATTATTCAGATCCAAGAGCCAAAGATCCCTTACAAATGAGAAGCTCTCTCCTTTAAATAGAAATGGGAGAACCTCAATCATAACCAAATCCTAACCACTTTCAAAACGAGTGGCTAAGATTAAAAGATGAAATGTTCTAATCAATGGTTAAGATGAGCTCAACATACAACCCATGGATCAATATAACCATAATTTACCAAAGTGGACTAAACCACCCAAATAAAGGTAACCCACTCAACAAGAAATAAATGAAACCACATGGTGGGTCCAAGAAGTGTTTGACTAACTCTCTTTGGGTGTCCCCATGGCACAATAAATAATATAACGTTTAATGCTTTGACTTTTGTGCCTCCTTGAGGAAATCATGAGCCTCCAAAAAGAGCTCCAAAACATAATAAAAATGCCCAAAAATAGGTGTGGGCCCAATCAGGAGCTGCAACTACTGGAGAAGGTGTGGAGGACATCACTCTCATCATCATGACTCATCCCATGTCATTTCCTTGCCTCAGTAGCCCAAATCAATTTCTTCAATAGACATTTAATCATTTTTTAATCTACCTCGGGAAACGTGAACCTGCGAAAACAGCCTCCTAGGGTGCCTGCGTTTTCAAAACAAGCCCACCAGGCTCTCTGGGATGGGGGTACTATGGTACAAACAAGTGGCTGCACCCCCCTACGCCCCTACAACGCCCTAGGAGATCCAACTGAAACATCTCCCTGCTCAAATATATCAATCTGTGAAGAAAAACTGCATGAGAAAGGCAGAATGAGCCTGATCACATCTGTAAATGCCCGGAACTGGAAATAAACTGTCTCATTGGACTCAGAGAGTCAAAATCCATCTAAGGTGTATACTCATCCCCTCATAGGTCTCTATCTGATCATCAATCATATCCAATAAACAATATAACCATCTGTGAATAATCAAACACCAATAATAACTCAAACTATATCCATCCGTTGCAAGTGTTAAAAGGTTAAGACATGCTCTACAGCGCATTCAAGTAACAATCACAACAAGTAGCATTCATTTCACTGGCGGTACATCAACCAATACATACATAAGGCTTTATTTATTATTACTCAGACTTAGACTTTCAAGACTATACTCACTTCATAGCTGTAGGCAATTTGCTAGTGAAGAGTGAAGGGTGGAAATGACAAGGCTTAGGCAAAGGATGACTTCCTACTCAACATCATGACACTTTGGATAGGGAAAGGGAATACTCACTATAACCAATGTCGGACAAACAACAACACAAGGAATGGCAGTGCCTCACAAATGGGTGAGTTGTTTAGAGAGTGCTTATTCAACCTAGGCATCATGTCTACAGCAAGCTTAATCCAAGTTCATTAGGATCATTATTTTATTCCATGGCCTTTTTGGCCTATATGACCCTTTTGGGACTTCACCAGTGCTTAAAAGCACAGCTAATCACAGCTTTCATCCGGGACATATTTATTTTAATAAGGTCAACAATTTTTGGATATAGCACATTTTTAACCATTGCTTTTTTGGACCTTTTCTTATACTCTTCAAGGAGTATTTTAGCATTTCATTGCTCTTGCCCTTTTTACATATGTTAAGAAACACAGTTTTACAATTTTCATTTTCCATGGGCGCATATTCAATATTTCAATACAAGTAGTACATGAAATTTCAGTTTTAGCCAACAACATCTCAAGTGACTTGGGGGAGTTCTGCACAATGCCAAATAAAGGGACAACCGACCAGAATGATTTAGGCATACAATCCAACTCACCAAAGGCAAGTTCTGTCACCAACTCAGAGCCGAGACACAATATAAACAGGGAGGCTTGTCCAACAAAAGTTCTAGCGAGGAAAAAAGGTCCTCCATGCCATAAGTCAAGAAGTCAGTCGGGTTGAAAACTAAAATGGAAGGAAATGGATGATGGAACCAACACTAGCAAGCCAAAACAATGGTGGGAATGACTACCTCTATTCTCCCTAAGGAGGGTAAAACCAATGAGTGTAGATCAAGAACTTCCAAGTCTAAGAAAGGACATCAATACATAGTACAAGATACAACCAAGTCCATATAATTATGACCGCCAGATCATGATACCACAAGTTAATACATGTCACAAGAATCAGTATAAGAGCAATAATAACTATAACACAATATAAAATGCTAAGTCATAACCATGCAATAAAATCCATCTAAGACACCATCTGTCCAATGAGAAAGAACTAATATAACACTGGGCATCCATGACTGCTCTGAAATAACATAAATAGCTACATCGTTCCTCAAATCTTAGTGTCCTGAGACTCAATCCTGACATGGGAGAGTACAATAGTCCACTAATACAGAATGATCCATATAAACTGCTCATCTCAGCATCTCATATGTAAGAGATCTGGCTGAAAAATGTACTGTGTCTAAAAAATAGAATATGGTAACCTGGCTACTATATATGTGATAACATCTGGCTCCAGTTGGGACAAGTGCTCTGCTGAGAAGAGCGCTTGAGAACCTCAGAATCTCTGGTCCTCGCACTCTACTTCTTGCATCCTCGATCAATCCATCCAGCTTTGCAACCGCTACCAAGAATGTACCTGACTACCGGCAACATGTCTAGAGCTATACCAAACTCACAGACCGGTCGTCAAAACAAAATGTGGATAATATATAAAATACTGAAAATAAAGATGCATGAAACTGAAAAGCAGAAAATAAATCTAATCTATAGCCATAACTTTTAGTAAAAGTTTGATCTTTTATTTTGCAGGATAACAAAATTACGCTAAGAGATTCAAAAGTGAGCTTCAAATAACAAAGCAAAACTCTATACTACTGCCGGGAATGCTTATTCAAGTCCTACCTACTCTACTCTACTATACAAAGTGGGATTCAAGGCTAAGTAGGGTCGAGAATATATCCCCTCAAATCCCTCTGGTTGATAGGAAGCAGAATCTGTCGTCTAGTACTGGTAACAAGAAAACATATATCACCAACACAATGCTCTACAAAGAAAGGCCCAACCCAGAGATCATTAGCTTGCCCCGATCGGAAATGCAACAAGTCGTTTTGAATAAGGACTTGACTTCCAGTGGGAAATCTATTCCACTCTACCGATTCGGGATCCACTTGAATGTTACGTATAGGCACGGGATGGACATCAACGACGTTTTGTGGCTGCGGGGTGATAATCTTTGAGCTTTTCCTGGAAGGCACTACATCAAATCTGGGTGGACCACCATCAATGGGAATAGCTATGCTACCAACTAGGATCTCTCTAATCTCTTCCCTTACCCTATGTGGACTTGCATCACTATGAGGAGATACTACATGTTTAACAGTTTCTCCCATTGTCCAAAAATTTCTATCTTCCTTCGAAGGATGAGGATTATGGGATAAAATAGTACCATGGCTAGATCCTTCCCCTGTAGGAGCATGAATATGCATACCCTCTAGATCGGTTGATTCTACTCTAGGCTGTGGTGCAGGAGAACTAAGAATGTGAGATAGATCATGATTGCGAAGACTAGATGACTCAGGTGGCAGGAGAAAGTTAGGAATGAGAGGATAAGCAGACAAGGCATTAATTGGCATGGCTAAAGGAGTTTGAAACATAGCAAGATTATTTAGACTAAAATCTCCTTCAGGCACATCATTTATTAAGGCATCCTCTTGCCAACTTAGAGAGCTATCATGGACTTGAATTAAGCAGCCATCTTCCAAAGATAAATGAGATAATGACCTAGCAAAATCAGAGACATGGGTGCTGCTGACCTCAGTATCAGCCTCTATTACACCAGGTAATTCAAGATGGCTTTCCCATGGATAAATAGACTTTAGGCCTTGGCTTTCTCTTTCTCTATTCTGGTCAATCAAAGCAAACCACTCATTCACTCTACGAGGGATTCTTTCAAAATGCCTAGCATCATCAACTTCATCAACCTCAATCATAAGATTTGCAGCATTGTTTTGCTCGGGATCTTGGAAAGGGATCTCATTGCTTCTTAATTCCTCTAATTGCTTTGAACCTTCACCTTCAGGCATTTCCAAACTAACCATCCTGACACCGTGAGTTGTTTGATTTTCTTCTGAAGATAAGTCAGAGTCTTCTATTGCCAGAAACATGTTTTCAGGCTGCCTATACTTCCATACTTCATTTGCATCTTCTACAAAATGGGCCTTAGCATTATTCAACAATTCTTCCCCATAAGTGTTTTTTATCCCTTCTTCAAAAGTCTCCAGATGCTTCTCATAGCAAGGTTCCCTATTGATTCTGATCAGAGCCTCGTCAGAGTTTGGGACACAAAGGTATGATAGATCCATCATAAGGTATCCACCTAAACCAGCTGCCCACTTTCTAGATAAAAGCATTCCATAAGCTGGGGGAAAGTCAATAACAACTACATCCATCATAGTGGAAATGTCGGAGCATGCAAACAGATCAGCTCTAAGGTTTTTGATCAATCCATAGGATGGCACTTGCCTTGAGTCTTTGCCACACACATTTCCATAAGGCCTAGTCACTTCCAATCCCATTTCTTTCATGACATGCAAAGGCATTACATTCATAGCTGCTCCGGAATCCAACATGCAATTATGTAGGAGCATATTCTGAATGTGCAAGGTTAGGTAAAAGGGAGGGTGACCACCATTCTTTCTCTCATAGATAGCAAATTGTATGTTAACAGGTGGATCCTTTTCATCTTTGCTAGGATGTGCCCTCTCAGGACTCTGAATGTGATCAGGTTCTAAAACAAACTTAGGGGTTTTGTCTTGGCCAATACCATCAAAGAACTCTTCCACTTGGCTTCTTACAGAGGGAACACTCATCGATTCAGTTATTGGGATGCTACATACTATCTTGCTCAACTCTTTCTCGATGTCAATGTTCAGATTCAAATCCCCTAAGGCAAGATCTTCTTCTTCCGTTTTGTCTTCATTCACTACTTTTCTTTTGTCAAAGAAAGAAACTGGGGATCCACTCTTCGTTTATAAATTCTAACATGTGGATCTTCTTTTGTTTCAAGGATACCTACTGCACAACATGAGGGTTTAGGCTCTGTTGCCCACCTATTTCAACTAGGTGGCAACTCCATGTACATGAAGTGTACATAATTGTACCTTGAAAAATTCTGAGGATTTTTTCACTTCTGCAGGG
>LPNX010373511.1:2022-82308 GCA_001517045.1 Pseudotsuga menziesii
CATAAACCCTAATTTTCAAAACTTAGAATCTTTTAGATCTAATTGGATGAACAGATAGATCTCTTCAAATGGAGCTGTCCAATGTACTCCTTTTCTGAAAACAGTGAAGGGAAACTCCCGGAACAGGAAGCCCTAATTTTCTGATTTCTTCTGCAGAAATTCCTGTTACTATTTCTATGATATGTCCGAAATTACTGATCCTCTATGTCTGGAATTTATCACTGAGGTAACCTCGCATGTACCTGATCCAACACCACAGGTTTCATCAGAATTGGTTTCACCATTTGGGATTTATGATCCTTTTCCCAAGGTGACCTGTTACTGAACTGTTCAGAACAGCGAAGTTGTACGGAATACCACGTGTCACTGGTCCATTTTCTGAGTCTGAGCTTTGGACCACAGAAATTAAAGTCCATTCCCTTTCTGGAACATCTTCAGGAATTCCATTTGGACCTCTGTAGCCAAAGATATTGCATATCTCCCCAGGTGTCCTGTTTATAAATGATTTCGGGAAGAGGATGGAACCCTAACTTGGAGAGATCATATCTCCCAGAATATAGCGAATCAGAGGCTTCCCTTTGGACAAAGTGGTCATCAGGATTTTATCTTCGGCCCCTGCAATTTTCAGCTTCTGATACTTTGCTAATCTCGGAACATAGCGACTGTACCAAAACTTAGCAGTTTTAGTATTTAGGGTTTCTCCTAGCCAGGGGTCAAACTAGGGTTTGACTTTCCCGGAGATTTACCCAACCAAATTTCCTGATCCAGGTCTCTAAATTTCGGTTTTGATGAGGAGAAAAATCCTGTGCTGGTCTCACTCAAAAATTCCTCTTCTGTAGAAATCCCTAATTTCCACATCGAAACTGAAAATGCTTGAAATTGAATTCTGCATCGATAGAAAGATGCACCCTTCAATGGAGAGTCATCCTAGCATACTTGTGCTGAAAATATGTGGAGGAAGATCCACAAAATAGGAAGCCCTAGTTCCTGTAGCTGCACAATGTCTTCTTCTCAGGTTAGCTCTGATACCATGTTAGTTTTTCAACATTTAAGCTAGCATTATGTTAGGATCTTTTCACTGAGAGAATAACAAGCACAGCAATAACATAAGCACATCACAAGAGACAAGACACACAAAGCTTTTAGGAGGGGAAACCATAAATGGAGAAAACCCCTCAACTTCCTCTAAGATAGTATCACCACAAGATGTGATCCCAAAATAGTAAGATGACCTCCCAACACAACAGCAACCTTCTGTCTTCTGTCAAGCCAAAGATTTCCTTCTCCAAAGGTGCGCCACACTTTAGAGAGCAAGAGAGATAAGTCACAAGTGATAAATAGAGAGACTCTCACTCTCTATTTATATTCTTCTGTTGACTTGAAGTGCACTCAACCTAATAATTACTACTCGAGCCTACACCTTAATTAGTGTATAATAACTCAAGTGCCCCTAAACTGTGGGGACTTACCTAATGACTTGATATGACTTGTTTACATTATTAATCCTCCCGATCGGAACATCGGGGCATGACCACATGACTCAAATACATAATAGAAACATCCTGGAATAAACATCGGGTTACAATATATGAAATATATAGAAGAATACATTCCGAAGTTACATAGACATCAACAGCTATACCCTATAATTTTCTAATATTTACTAATAAATTCAGGCTTAAGGGGGGGTGTTAGAATAATCAACCCATAGTTACCCATATTGACATTAAATAAATCATTTTTGTCTTATTCCTAGATTCCTAGATTCCCTCTCTATGCTAGTTGACTTCCACATGTTCCTAGAAGTCAATCCTTGCTAAACTAGGTCATGGAGCACTTTGGAATTATCCTGGAAATAGATTTAGTAAGTCTACTTAAAAAATGGTTCCTTAAAGCACATATCTGCTTTTTTTGAAAGATGCCTTGCTTTACAACAGTTTTAAGGCATAAAGGAAAAGCTAGTCTATAGGAACTTGCCTTATTTTTTTCCCACATCATCCTGATTCCTTTTCTCCAAATAAAAGAATGAATGATTTGTCTTTCCATCACCTATTATCTTTCCCACTTTCTTTATCCAATTCGTGAGCATCTTCATATATTTGGAAAGTCCTTTTTGCACCTATGGGGGATTTGACTTGATTTAGTAAGCATGCTTTTTGACCAATTCGAATAGAAAACTAGTGCTTTAAAATCTCTCATGTAATTATATATTTGAGCAGCCTATTACCTCATATGTTTGGCTAATGTACACTTATTCAATATAGGATTAAGTTATGCTCCAATTTCAGTCTCCTTTTGTGTGAATTTTGCATGTTTGATTAACAATTTTGTGAGTGTAATTGATCTATCACCTAGGTTCAATGTCCACACAAAGTATGAATAGGTACCTCTACCAAATTCATATCAGTAGATCCCAATCCCTCAATACCATCATGTACTTCATGTGTCTCACACTTAAATGATTTTGGTGGTATTGTTACAACTTGTGGTTGAAACCCCAAAAGTGGTTACGATATTCGTTGTTCTCCTCTTACTGGATCAACTTGCTTTCCTTTTATGAAAGCCTTTGGATCTGATGTGATCTATATTCCTTCCAAGACTTCCTTCAATGCATTGATATGGTTTGTAATTCCTCCATACAGTTTCAAATGTGCATCTGCACCTTTCCTCTAGAGATCATATTTGGTGTCTTTAAATATATCTACCAACAACTCTATATCATCTTTTGTTAATGCGAATATTGGGGGTTAGTTATGAGATTTTATATTTTTCTTTTGTGCTACTGGCTCTTTTGAAATGTTTCTTTTTCCCTTGGCCAAAGGACCAGGGTACATCTCACTATATTCCCTCTCGTGATCTTGTGATAATGGTGGATATGCTTATGCTCCACCTTCTTTTCCATTTCCTCTAGTCTCATCTAGTTGTTCTTCCACTCATGCCTTCTTTTCTTTATTACCTCCTCCAATTTGTTTGATTTTGAGTGTTTTATTCCTGTGACATCGCCAGTGATAATTCCTCCATAGGAACTGGTAATTACCACTCTACTGGATATTCATGAATAATTCCACCTATATCCCACTCCTTTAATTTGTAGTGTGTCGGTATCCACTCCTTATTAGGATCCCTATAAGCTTGAATGTAGATATGTTGTAGTGTCACCTTGAACCAAATAATTTCCTTAAATAGATCTATGACACAAGTTTGAATCTGAGAAACCTTTATAATGTTTAACTAAACAACTTGCTTATAAATATAAAAAAAAATATTGGACTCTCGTTGCCAATATGCATTATTACCGACCCATAATGATGCAAATCACGTGGCCACGGGACAGTCGAGCAACAACTTCACAAACTAACAATCTACTGGATCTTCCCAAGAAACTAAAGCAATCAATAATAACAACCATGATTAATGGAAAAGATTGCATGCTTATTTTGCATCATGGAAGTCCATTAGGAATTTGTTGAGTAAGAATGTCACCCAATTCATTTGTACACCTTCTACGCATTGTTCTGTCAATGCAATCACTATTGCAAGGACTTGGTTAGGCTGACATTTCCTCAAAAATTTGCTTGAAAGGATGTGTGTCACAAAATGAATGGTCTAATAATAAATTGAGGCTACGTCAGAACCCCAATTACTCTTCTCTAGATCATATTTCTCCTTTATTTTGTTTGCAATCTCTTGGTCCTTATCCTTTCCCACAAAATAGGTTGTCGGATCCACCCCTTGAGTAAGCATAACCGTAAATCTCTCCATTAGGTCTGTGTCAATTGATATTTTCCTATCCAACCACAAGAATCCACCATAGACACACAATAATAGTTGGTTCACACATGCATCAACTTCAAGACTCTAGACAAAGTGTGGGGTCTTCAAAAGGCTCAAAATTCTGGATTTTTCCAACCCTGAAGCCCATTCTAGTGGCTCTATGATACAAGCTCCTCCTTCTACATTGGGAACCATCTACGAGTACTTATTTGGAAGACCTATAATTCTCTCCACTAGGTCTATGTCAATTGATATTTTTCTATCCAACCACAAGAATCTGCCATAGACACATAGTAATAGTTTATTCACACATGCATAGGATTCAACACTCTAATCCAAAATGTGGGATCTTCAACAATCCCAAAATTATGGATTTTTCCAACCCCGAATCCCATTCTAGTGACTCTATGATACAAGCTCCTTCTTCCACATCGAGCACCATATGTGAGCAATTGTTTGCTCAAACTTTGGAAACTTCAAGTACTTGTTAGTCAAATAGTGGTTTATGTATTTTAGTTTTGGTACTCTCCCCATCATGTCTCCCACCTGCAATACTCCTGCTAGTATTTCTAGCATGCTAAGTGGGTATTTACCATCCTTAGCTAACTGAAATATTTTAGCATTATGTTTCCTTGCTATTATGTATTATGGTAACCCAGACAGTATTGTAGATGTGGAATCCCCTGCATCATTTTTTTCTTTCTTATCATCTCATGGATCCGTGAATGGGGTGTCCTTCTTACAGTTCTCCTCGTTGAACCAGGAGATACTGTGGGAACCTACTCCCTGACCACCTGTGGCTCTCCTTGAGCTCTCAAAAAACCTAACGCCTTGAAATCTTGATTGATATCATCTAGATTCCTTTCGCGTATAACCTATCACACAGTCTATTGTTCTTCAACTCTACTCTCTTCTTGCTTCTTAACAACTTTCAATGCACAGTAAACTTGACTTCCCACTCCCGCTATGTTTTTAATGCCCCTTAATCATGTATTTTCACCTTGTTATTTGTATATCTTGTGCACCTAAACAAATATTCCGCATAATTTTCCTAATTAATATCAAATTTATTGCCATTAACAAGATCATATCATTCCCATTATTTTTTTACATTTCTATATTAAGTACATTTATTGTGTATGGACATTACCTTTTTATTTTCTATTAATGCATATTTTAAATATTTTTCCAGCTTTTTCAATTACACGTGCTCCATTAATTATCATTCCAGACATCTTCGACATGCTAGAAGCTCTGAACAAACAACACTATTATATACAAGGACTCCTACTTTGACGAAAATCTACTTCCTTATATACCGTCTCTGTTTCTATAACAACTTCGATGGAATAAAACTTCGAAAACGCAAAAATTTGATAGAAATAGAAACCGAACATATTTTTGTATTTCTATCCTTTCTCTCTCTTTTTAGAGTATCCTTCAGGTTCAGTGAGGCAAAAATCGAGTATCCCTGTAGGGTTTCATCCAGATTCCATTAAATACCCCCTTTAGAGGCTTGCAATTTTAGTTTTTGTAATTGTTTCATTCGGTTGGAGTAATCTAACAAAACATAATCTCCCTTCCTGCATTCCTTTCTAGATATTTGTCCGAGTTGTTGAAAAGGACATATTCCACACTATTATTGATGAATGGGTTGTTGTTAGTGTGTTATCCTCAACTACATAGAAATATATAGGTTCTCTGCCGCTTGTGGAAACCTCTGATCACATAATGGACTTTAAGAAGACCTACTAAACCTTTAGGGATTCTTACTTAGTTACCTATCACCTTAGGAGGGAAAACCATATGTATTGATGTAATGGTGGTCCAAGGTCCTTTGGATTTCAATATGCTCCTTGCACATAATTATGTTTACATAATAACATTTATAGTGTCCTCACTCTTCCAAGTGATGTATTTTCCCCAATATGGGAAGATCATGACCATTGATAAACTTTTCTTTGTTAAAATTGAGCATCGCATGACTTATAGTACCTCCCTAAATTTTCTGCATGCTTTAGTGCTTTCTTCCCCTTAGAGATGGGGTGCATGTATCTAGCCTATGGACATCATGTTGGAGTTACCTTGATATATTATAATGTTGGGGGACACACTACCAACCTCTGGACATCATGTTGAGTAGGAACTAATCTCAAGTAGAGTTTACTTTTAGTTTAAATCTTGCATAAAAATGAAAGTGACCTCAAGCAGATTTTACCTTTGGTTCCAAGATTGTGGAAAATTGAAACCATTCCAAAGCATAATTTATCTTTGGTTTTAATCTTGTGTAAAAATAAAACCAACCTTGAGCATAGTTTCATTTCCTTTCAGGCTCTTAAAAAATGAAATGGTCTACCACAAGCATAGTTCTTCTCTGTTTAAAGCTTGTCTAAAAATGAAATAGGTCGTCATGAGAAAAGTTCCATTTTCATGTCAAGCTCATTAAAAAATGAAAAAGATTCATTTTCCATTGAGTCAAGTCATTTATTGGACCCTATATTTGAACCTTCAATTCATTTTCCTTTGTTACTAGATCCTCTTTCTTCCTGTCTCTGGTGAACCTTTTTTCTAGTAGTAACCTAGAGTTTAGTTGGGTGAAGAAAAAGAGTAGGGAGACGAAACAAAGCTTGGGGAGTATGTATCCAACCTCTTTACATTATGTTGGATTTAAACAACTTGATAGTTATACTGGGGGAAATTACCAACCACTGCACATCATGTTGGGAAAATAACTGTCAATGGGACTCATGTTGAGCATACTTTATTGTTTATTTTGAGCTCGCTAAACCATGAAACAAAATACCGATCATAGTTCATTCTTTGTTGCAAGACCATTAAAAAATGAAGTAGATTCCCTAAGAATTCTTCCAATCGTTCTTTGATAGCATTAAAAACAATAATATGGTGTCGAGCTTACTTTTCACTTTTTTCGTGCTATGGTTTAAAAACATGAAAAGTGGTTTGAGTTTACTTTCTCCTTTTTCGCGCTCTAGTTAAAACATGGAAAATATTATGAGTTCTTTTTATATTTTTCTCGTGCTTGTTAAACCTTTAGTAAAATAGTGTTCATTTTATTGTTTGTTTCCCCATACTCGTAAATCAATGGAACAACATGAGTGATCTTTCTTTCCTTAAAATTTGATAAACTATTT
Organism: Pseudotsuga menziesii; assembly: GCA_001517045.1. NCBI lineage: Eukaryota > Viridiplantae > Streptophyta > Pinopsida > Pinales > Pinaceae > Pseudotsuga > Pseudotsuga menziesii. The sequence continues at coordinate 8,949 of LPNX010373511.1, forward strand.
AAGATTTATGATTGTTGTCAAAGGACCATATGTCTAATGACAGTTTACCCCTTTTTCGGAAGGACCTCACGAACTCATTACAAAAAAAGAATACCTTAGTTACCTATTGATTAAGATATTTCTCCTAGGTAATATTTTTTATTTTTTTTGGGCCTTGGGGACTAAACGTACGAAAAAATTCACCCTGGAGTCTTCTTTAGTTTTTGTAGACTTTTTAAACATGAAAAATAGTCGAGTTTACCTTCTTTGGATTCATAAAATTAAACATTGAAGGGCCCTTTTGGGACCGAACCCCTCCTTTATCAAGTTCGTAAAACATGTGAGAGGTACTCATCAATCATCTAATACTCTTGAAGATCATTAATAAACAGAGAGGTACTCATCTCTAATACTATTGAAGCTCATTAATAAACAGAGAGGTAATCATCAATCATGATGGAGAATAAGGGAAGGGAAATGTGTTTGGATTTGTATTTATGGAAGCTTTTTATCACCCTTAACATGTCACCTATTTGTATATCATCCAAAAAATTTGGTAATCAGCTTGCCTTTGGTTCGTGTCAACCCTATGAGTCTCTTTACTCCTTTGGGTCATCGGAAGAATGCTTCACTTATGTCAAGTTATGTCTTGGCCTCTATCTCATTGAGTCAATGCTACTAGGTCATTTTTTCATGCTGTAAAGTGTTCAAGGGGATTATTCCATTTGTGTCAAAATTTGTAGTTGTCAAGCCCTCTATCAAGTCACTCATCCTTGAACCAATCTATCATCATGATTTACCCATACACCTTGTGTAAATATATACTCATTTGGTCTACCATCCAAAATCATTCTCCTATATTGGTTTTTTGTCGATGATGAGGGACATCTGACGACCCTCCTTTGAAGGATCTATGCTTGTCGACATTAACACATCATCAAGGGATCGGATATAGAGACCACTTTGTACCTTGAATCATGCATGCCTCAATGGCAGGTCTTCTCACCTTTGATAGTAGCTTTACATCACAGACCTCTTATCAAATGATTCCATGGATACTTGACTTCAGCTCATCATTCACATTCATTGGAATGTATTGTGATACCTTAGGGTCCATTTTCATCACCGATGATTTCCCTTGCACTTGTTAATGGTTTACATCATTGAACGATAATCAAGTGGTCCCTACCATGTTTAGCTTTAACTCCTTTATTCACATGGTTAGGATCGTATCAATTTTGGAATTAGTTTAAAGACCCTGGGATATTTTTGTTGCATATCTCACCCAGGCTACGATGGAGATTATTTGAGTCATTTCCCATATGGATATCATGTGGTACTATGCCACATATATCCACACTATATTGGTCAATGGATATGTTATTGTGTTTCGTAGATACACTGTGTATGGTCGCATGGCTATGATTTGCATTTTATTTCGATGATATGGATCCACATGTGTATCTTTAGTGGTCATAACCATCTCTAGTATTTCCATGGATATGTAATGTATTGATTGGAATCCATGCTTTGATTCATTGAGATATCTAGTTTAGAGTTGTTAGAACTTGTATTGCAAAGTCCTTGATTGTTGGTGTTAGTTATCTAACCGACGGTTCCTCTCTTCAGTAGTCCAATCAAAGTACATCGCCTATCACTTATCTATAGATTTGTACTTTGGGGGGGATATATTACACTGAATTTTCATTAGTCTCATTGACCGTGTAACTTGGAATTGTCACAATCCGTAAATAGATCATCATGGAGAATGAAGCCTATTTTCGTTGCCTTGCATACTATCTTATTTGAAACGTAGACACATCTTGCTTGGTCAACAACATGCACCAAATCCTACTAGACGTGCTTTGTATCACTGCCAAAATGCACCTTTTACACACCTTGTCTATACAATAGATCCCTTCTACCCGTTTTGGTGCATCTTTCTCCACTAACAGGTCACACCACCCTTTGTATGGGCAGAAAATTAGGTTTTTGAGAAGCTTTCAGAGCGGTATTTGATTGGATATCCTTTCCTTCCTATTTAGCTAGAACTAGATCTAGCTCCACACCTAATGGGATCCCCTCTCATCCACTTTCCCTAATATTCTTACCTCTCCCTTATCCTCATTGTCATATAAATGAATCCCTTGGCCATGGGTGAGGGGAAGAGGAGAATGGATAGCAGGCAGATTTTGGAGAAATTTTTCTAGAGTGTTAGATTCTTGACGTGCTTTCTTTTAAGACAATTATGACATGTTGTAGCACAAGGAATCTATTGGAAGGAGACTATGACACTAATGATTATGGTTTTACTTACTTATGATATTGTTAATAAAATTATGCATTTCCTTCCCATATTTAATTGTCATTATCATCTATAGTAAATCTCTGTATTCATTTTATTGGATTAGTTAAATTGTTTAATGATAGATCCACTTGCCATTTGTTTGTGTTGGGTCTATCGCAGGTTATTTCATATGCCAAGTGGGATTGCAACAGCACGAGAATAGAAAGGATGGAATCCATGTAAGAGGTAAGTCTTCTCTACTTCATTTCTCATCGATATTTTATTGATCTAGGAGAAGGTGTGTATCTATTGTCTTGTTTTTTTCTAGATTCGATTCATTAAAACTAGGGAGTTCCACTTGTGTCTACACTCAAAAACTTATCCTTTAACAGTTTGTTTGGATTTCATTTTTGTAAGGAGAGATATTTGATGCATATTCTAGCTCTAATTTGATTTTGTGGACATGGGATTTTAGTTCTCAAGAGGTGGAACTTGAACTTTGACCTAGTAAAGGAGTAATTTTCTATCAGGAACATATGGGTTTTGTTACCTTGCCTCCCTTTAAATTTTTGGATCTTGATGAGGCTAGATGAGATAAGAAGTGCTTTGGGTCATTTCATTTCTATTGATGAGAATTATTTGTCGGGTTGGAAAGGGTGCTTGTTAAGAGAGATGTTATCCAAGGCCTCCTAGAGGAGTTGGAGATTGAATGGAATGTAATATCCTTTTCCCAATGAATAGACTATTGGTAGATTCCATTAAATTTTGGTGAAATGGACATTTCAAGTCGAATTCCCTTTAAAAATAACCCCCTACAAACCTATGGTTGAGAAATCGATTCCAAATGTTACTAGACCAATCGTTGGAAGTGTGGGAGGTGTTAGACCTTCCAAACCTTGTTTGGATCTTTCAGTTTCACATTGTGATTCTTGCTCCTTGCTTTCAATTCCTAATTTTTGATATGTTATTGAATCATGCCATAATTCCTCTCTTATGGATGATAACTTATGTAAAAATGAATTTTTTCTAAATGATCAGTTTGTCTCGATGATTGGAGGTTAACTAGATGATTTTCTAGTAAACCCACTAGCCATCATTCCTTTCCATCCCCACCGTTCCCCTTCCTATCAGTAAAAACTAGAGTACCCTTTACTTAACTATAGGTATGGTGATATCGTTTTGTCTCTTTAGGTCTCTATAGACTCTTTCCCAATGCTTGTAGGAGATCCCATCCTTGATTACTTGTTTGGGAATTTAGGTTGTGGATATGAAATTTTAAAAGGGATTTTTATTTTTATTTTGAGTATTTTCCTATGTTACCAAAGAGTATGGTTTGATGTAACAAGAATTTTGATAGGGGACTTATCCCCAAATATGTTTTTAAGAAAACCCATCTCAGTGTGCATTCATGGATTTTCCCAGTTTCCAGTACGGATAATGTTACCGCAGACTTATTCGATGAATATTCTCAATTGCTATGTTCCTTAAAACAACAGAGTGTCTTTATAGAATGATGTCGATGCTTTATTTATCTTAAAAAAATCCTATTATTATATTGGTTGGTGTCTTAAACTTCATCATCTCATCTAGGGATATTTGGAGTTCGCATGCTTGTTTAGACCCTTTATTGTTGTATTTCAAATATCTCATTCTTGATTTGCACCTTATTGATGTAATTTTGGGGTCTCTAGGCCTTACTTGGCACAATGGTATTTTGGGGGAAGAAGGTTATCCCATTTCCAGGCTTACAAAATAGTTGACTATTTCGATGGACACGTTTCGATCTTTGTCTATTTACACTCCTATATTAGATCACATGCCTATATTTTTACAAATGGACTCTAGGCCAGAGAGGCCAAAATTTCCTTTCAAATTCAACCACACCTAGTTGGAAGAGTACTATTTCAAGGCCTTAGTTAGATATTATTGGGGTTCTTTTATAGTGGATGCAAATATCTCAGTGTCAAATTCTTTATTCATGAACTAAAGAATCTTAATAAATTTGTAATCAAATGGAAAAATAAAAGAAACTGACATTATAGTAAGAAACATCCAACATTGAAAGGAGAGTTGACATGGTTTATTCTTCCAATATTTCACATATCCTATCATAATAGGAAAAATCGGTGGTGTCAGAATTAGAAGGGAGGAAGATGAAAATTATAAATATGGAGGAGGAGGATTGACAACTCAAGAGAAGGGGAATTGGAGTTTTTGTAGGTGACCATAATAATTCATTTTCCACCGATTCGTAGGGCATCATATGAATTTTAACTTGATATGGGAGATGAGGGATTTTGATGGTTTGATCTTAAAGGAACAATCCAAGTTGGAATAAGGCTACAAAACTAATAATTTTTTACATTTGTTAAAGGATCATAGTAATAAAATTACTATTTCCCAGGTGGAAGTGATTCAAAGTTTCCCCTGTTTCTTCTCTACATAAGAAAGAAATAAGGTCATTTATGAGCTTGTCTTGCAAGTAGAGGTGAAGAAGATTTTAGATGGTTTCACTAAATACAAGAGTATTGACCCCAATGGAGGATGGTTAAGACTTTTCTCAAATTATTTGATCTAATGGGACTGAACATGTTGGTCGTGATTGAGGATTCGAGAACCAAAGGCTTCATAAGTGGTGCTCTAAACTCATTTTCTTGCATTGATCATGAAAGTTTCCATTATAGAATCCTTTAATGATTTCCATACCATATGTTGTTACAACTTGATTTATAAAGTTTTTTCTAATCGTATTAATCATATGATCTCCTAGTTCAATTCAAAGGATCAGTTTGGTTTATTGAATAACATTTAGATGCGATTGTTGTATTGTAGGAATGCTTGCACTCTATTAAGTCCAAGAGAATGAGAAGGCCATATTAGAATTGGATTTGGAGAAAACGTATGGTAGGATAAACTGGAGATTTGTGAGACTTGTCCTCCTACAAATCAATTTGGATTTTGAATTCACTAATTGGATCATGGCATGCATCTTATCATCCTCTCTATCGGTTTTGGTGAATGGGATTTCTACACACTTTTTCAGAAGCCCGAGGGGATTAATACAAGTATTACTTATGTCACCACTTCTCTTTCGGATAATTACCAAATACTTGAGTCATTTGATATTGACAGGTAAACTAGAGGGAAAGCTAGAATGGATACAAATTTCTGATGTTGCAAAGGTTTCACTCCTCTTATTTGTTTATGGTGTCTTGCTTCTAAACAAAGGACAAATCCAAGAATGGCAATACTTTAAGAAATGTTTGGATTCATTTTGCAAAGCCTCTGGTATGAATATCAATATAGATAAATTTATTTTTCTAGCGTGCAGAGTTGGTCAAAACTTTCTAGACCATGTGCAATTGTTGTTCCCTTTCATATCACTGACTATTGACAAGGAGTTGAAGTACTTAGGATCTTTCTTAAAGAATAATAACTAACTTGTGGAAAATTGGTTATGGATTCTTAAGAAGGTGGATAAATGACTTGAGAACCGGTTCTATCGCTGGTTATCCTTAAGGGCCGATTAATCCTTGTTAAATGAATGCTATAAAGTATACCTAATTTTTGGTGAAGATCCCTAAAACTATCCTAGATAAGATAGGACAAAGATGCTTCAATTTCCTTTGTTCAGGATACAAAAACAAAAATAAATTTCATCTCGCTAAGTGGGAAACTTTGATTGTCCAAAAAGTATCAATTGTTGGGGTTTGAATAATGTTTATAATTTTAGCACAACTCTTGCAACTAAGAGGCTTTGGAGGTGTCTTTTCTATGAAGGTATTTGGAGCACGATTATGAAAGGAAAATATCTTCATCATTGCACCATTGACACCCAACTGAGATAATATACAGTAGTTCCCTCTGGAGTATCAAATATATGGTGGGGTCTCTTATCTATTGCATATGTTGTTCGTGAATGGCTAGCTTTGAAGCTGGGTAATGGAATGAACATAAGAGTGGGGGTAGAACCATTCATATGTGGAGAAAATTTTATTCTCTCTCTTTCTCTCTCTCATCCAATTTAATCAGTGAAGTCAAAGCTAAAGGTATTTTGGTTCGTACTCAAGTATACAACAGGAAAACTTACTTTCATGACCAACACAAATGGTTTTCTACTAGAGATCTGGGGATTTCAGTTGCCCAAGACGAAGAATGGAATAATTTTACGAATGGTCTACTTGAAGTGAGGATTTTCATGTCCAAAAAATAATATTTTTTATTTTTGTCTTAGAATAAATCTAGTGGCCAAGTTACTACCAAATGGAAGCCAAAAATATTGAACATATTTTTGTCCATTGTGTTTTTACGTGACTTTTTTGAAGGAGGTCCTTATATTTCTTAATATTGTTAGAACCTAAGGTCTTAGTGATTAATCACACCTATATATATTTTGAAGACAATTTGTAACACCCCTATTTTGAAACCTCATTGTTTTGTTAATGTAATTTTGTAAAAGACTATGAGTGCATGTAAGGCAGAACTCATGTTGTAATTGTTTTGTTAATATTAAATTTAAGTTGGCAGTGGAAAATCCAACACGTTGAATGAATGGGGACTCGTCTATTCACCTAGGTCAATTAGATGGTGGTGTCATATAACCTAAAAGATAAGTATGACCGTATTTAACTCTTCTTTCCTTATAGCTTTGATACACTCATACTTTTCCTAATTAATTCCTTAAACCTATTTTTGAAGTTAAAAAGGGGGTTAAGAAGTTAATAAAAATTGGACAAGTGTTGCAAAAGGGTTACAAGAACATGAAAGGTAGATGGAACCTTAGGGAAAGGAGGAAAAAGAACATTGATAAGGAGGCAGAGGAAAATAATAGTGACAGAGAATGTGAAAGAGGAGGGAGGAACACAAATTTTGAATAAGGAAAGAATAAAATGTAACGCGCAACATGGGAATGTTGTAGCATTGAGGAGAATTGTGACTGAACATAAAATTCATGCTCAATTGGAATCACTGGAGGATAGAGAACCAAGTCCAGTTCCAAAATGAAGTGCCCAATTTCACTAGTTTGTGGCAGTTAGGTTGGTCAAGAGAACCTGTAATCCCATGCATGTTTTGTTACCTTTTTTGTTGATAATTTTTTCTGGCTTTTGCCTCTAGTTGCACCAATGATTTGAAAATGGTGTAAGAAATTATTTTGGTGGGATTCTAAGCACAAATGCAGTGATGGTTTTCACTGTGGTGCTAGCTAGAATGAAGTCAAAGGAAAGAGTTGCATAGTTGGCATGGATTTGGTAATAACCTGGTAAATCCTGTAGCCAAATGAGGAAATCTAAGAGAAACCTAGGACTTGTGAGAATCCATGGCGAATTCATGATTCTTAGCTCGGGGGTGGATTTTCGCTCAGAGAAAAATGAGCATAATTTCCTAAGGTTGTGTGGAGCGTGGATGCCATGAACCAGTTGCCCATTTCAATTATTTTGCAAATAAGTTTATTTGCTTGGAAATTGTGTTTTAATTTCTGAAATGATATGTAATTAATGAATGATAAAAGTTTTGAATGATTTCTTTGTTAAATTTCCTAGGCTTAGATGCTTCTGTCGAAGTTATGTTCAATCCCATTAATTATTTAATAAAGTTTAGATGTTGTGTGGAAGATATGTTCAACATATTATGCCTAATGGGTAAATTGAAAACCATGGGCTCATTTGGTTATTTAAAACCACATGTTGATTTGGGTTATCTAAAAGGAAAGTTCACTTTATTGAATTTCTTTATTTTAAGGGATGTTGGCATAATTTTATATGCTTTCATGGTAGAGTCACTACGTGGAAGTTCACTTTGTGGAAGCCCAATTATTTAACTTTCTATTAAAAAAAGGGGGGTATGTCGAAGTATTATTTAAGTTTGTATTAATGATATGTTAATCAAATAAATTGGGGCATGTCGATACAAATATTTAAAATTGCTTATGCTCTAATGTTATGGAGTTAATCGTGTGAATCTTGGATTAGAGTTTCACTGCACAGTTCTTATTGGTTAGCAAGATAATGTTAACTTATGTTTCATAAGTGCATACAAACATAGTTTGCATGAATATATATGAATCTCATAAATTATCCTAAGATTTTACTATGATTGATTTTATTTATTATGCATTTGTATAAGAATTTGTGGGTCTTATGAATTAGTTTAAGCTTCTGCTATTTACTTATGATAATTATGCATTTTAATATGCACTTGTCAGGTGTATTCATGTAAAAAATATGCATATAATATTCATAAACAATTTTTTTTTTGAAGTATAGTGTGACACGAGGTGTGTTACACAATTAGTCGCTAGACAACATGAAACTAACATTATAGTCGATTGGAGGCCCAACTAGGAAGGTTGGAAAAATTACTGAATAGTCAATTGATCAGATGTTTGTATGGTTGAAAATATCGTGGTCGACATGGCTACACTAGCCGAATAAACTTTGGGACGTGGTGAATTTTGTGGAAACAGTTAGGACCAATGACCCCTATTTGTGGACCAAATCATCCTTACTTTCAGGAAGTTGGTTAAATATGGAAACTATAAAAAGGCAACCCTATGGGTTGTCCAACATAGTGATTTGAGATTTATTTCATATTTATTATGAATTTTGATGTTTTGATCATGATGTGATATGCTTAAGTTGTATAACAGTGTCTTTAGACACCACCTTTCTTCTTAGAATATTGTTCCCTTTTGTTATTTTCTTTTTTTTATTCGATAGCTCAAGGTTGAGAGGTTTCCCAACATGGCATCATGGCTGATGGTTTTGACCTATCCCTATTGTCTATAGATTGTGTTGAGTTGGAACTAGGGTTGATTAAATATGGGCGAATGAATTTTCAATTGATACATCTCCTTGAACTTTGATAATATCTATTAGATCAGAAGGATGAACTCCAACATAGATCCTATTGTTCTCAATGGACATAATTATGCAATATGGGCAACATACATGAAAATCTTGTTGAAGAGAAAAGGACCATGGTAGTTCACAAATATTTCTATCGTTGACCCTACAAATGTCGACACAAATTTTTCCATCAAAGCTAGGAAAGACGAAGTTGTAGGTGTTATCATGACCTACATCTCGAGGGAGATTAGCTTCCATACAAGTGGGATCGAATGTCCTCATGTTGTATGGAACAAGATGAATCCTATGCTCAATAAGATAAATGAAGGTGAAGTAATGTGAGTAGATAAATAGTTGATATCTTTGGAACCTCTTTCCTTTGATTGGATCGAGGATTGTTTAGCTCGCATAAAGGAACTACAACTAAAATTGGGAGAACATCGCGAGAATCATCTAAAGAAGGATAGATAGCTCATTAACTAGTTATGGATAATTTGAAGACACCATATGATTTCTTTTATTCCTCCTTTCAAGCCAATTGGAATTCACAAAAGCAATATGGTAAGGATTTTACCTTTGATACTTTTTATGATTTGTTGATTAGGGACCAACAGCGGTTTCTTGAAGAAGTGAATCTTGGAAGCAAGCACCAATATCACCTACTGAAAGGAAATGTCAAACCATGAATTAAAGAACATGATTAGAATATCAATGAACATAATGTATAGAGAAACCTACCAAAGGGAAGACTAAATATTTGTCGTCAAAAAACAAGGATCATAAGAAGAAGACCTCTCAGTATTGTGCAAAGGTGGGACAAGTCATGAAGAACTATTCGAAGAAGATGAAGGATTTAGAAGGAAAGGTTAAGTACCTTGAGCATAGTGGATTGATTGGACAATCACTAATCGAAATCCTAAAAATTATACCTAATATTTCAACACTTCTTAGGCATTACATTCCCACACCACTCAGACCGAATGGATAACTGACTCTAGATATACTCATCATACAGAAAATAATGCTTCTTTGTTCTCATCCTTAAATGGTGCTCCTAAAGAGAATATTTATGTCATTGATGATTATGCTCTCATTGTCACCATAAATAGTGATGTTGAATGTCAAGATGGTCACATATCCAATGTCTATCATGTATCTTTTTTTAGCAGAAACGTGTTGTCGATTTCTCAACTGACAAAGACTAAGAAAACTGTTGAGTTTTGGTCAGATCACTTTATTGTAAAGGATCTGAGGCATGGGTGGTAAATTGTTTCTTCAGGGGTTTTGAATCCCAAATATGAAATTTATAAGTTATATGATCCTCCCATGAATGTTTCTTTTATGACTAGACCGACTGCACTCATCGCTCAAGTCGATGACAGAAGTCAAAATTGGCATGAAAAAATTCACCATCTAAACTTTCTAAGTTTAAAGATGAGGATGACTCATAACATGGTTACAGGTCTTCCAAAGGTTGTTCCAAATGATGGCGTTTGTAAGGGATGTATGCTTGGAAATCATCAGTATGCACCCTTGTATTAAGGGAAAGCATGGTGTGCACAGAACCAATTGAAGCTTGTTCATAGTGATCTCTATTGCATGAAAAAACCTTCATTAGCAGGTGTGAAGTATATTTTGACATTTATTGATGATTTCTCTAGATTCACATGGGTATATTTCTTGAAGAATACGAGTCAAGTTTCTAAAAAAAATCAAGGAATTTAGATCATTGACTAAGAAGCAATGTGGATGACCCATTATTAATGCTTGAGATTAGACAATGGTGGAGAATATGTGAGATGACATTTTCAAGAATATCTCTTTCAAAATGGTATTTCTTGGTAGATATATCTCCCTCACACCCTTCAACAGAATGGTATCATAGAGAGGAAGAATCAGACTTTGGTAGAAATGGTTATGTTTCTATTGCATACCAAATATATCCCAACTTTTTTTGGGAAGAAGTCGTTTTCTACTCAAAATATCTCATGAACCTTGTACTAACTCTAGTTGTTGTTGACATGAATCCAATAAAGAAATGGAATGGAAATAATTACTCTATCTCACACCTTATAACTTTTGGATGCGTTTCTTGGGTGCATATCAGTGATGATTGCAGAAAGAAATTGGATGCAAAGAGCCATGCTTGCATCATGATGGGATACTCTAAAGAGTCAAAATCCCATAGACTATTTGATCCTATCAAAAAATATATCATCGTAAGCAAAAGTGTGATATTTCATGAGAATAATTCAGCTGATAAGTTGTTGAATTCATCCTCTGGTCTATTAAACAATTATCCATTTGAAATTCTTGAAGATTCTGGCTCAATTGTACTTTTCTATGGAGTTATGACTAGATCGATGAATTATGCTCATGAGTCAACTAGTAGTTGTTCTACTGTGACTGTTGAATTTAGTGTGACTTTCTCAACTCACACGACTGATGATTGTTTGTAGGAATCCTTCAACCAGTGCAGACAGTGCTTGTTCCTCTAGCTTTTATGGTACAAGTCTAGAACAAAAACCACAACAGTATATCCTTTCCATAGATAATTAATCTACTTGGATAAAATAACTCTTTTACCTCAAATATGAGAGTTATGGTGGTTGTTTCATTGTTCTTCATGCAATCTATGATACTTGCAAAGAAGCACCAGAAACAAGACAAATGATAAGAGTAACAATATAAATCAACAATATATATTAGTGATCAAGGAATCTAATAATAAATGACTGATATTCACATGAATCATATATGGGGAAGGGAAAACCTTTTGTATTAATCAAATGAAAAGAGAAAGCTACAACCAAAGCCTTGATATCAATATCTTTGTCTCCACAAGGTCTTTGACCCACTCACACAACTCTTCAGTCACAAAAATATCTTTCCTCACAACACTCTCTCAACTTTGCCTCAATACCATACTTCAATTGAACAACATAAGGATGCTTTCCTTGGTCTCCCCTCACATAGTCCATGAAGCCTTCTTTCATAGGAAAATGGAGGCTCATATGAGATGAGATATTTTGGGAAGAGGATAGGGAATGATCTCTCTAGGCTAGGAGGTCAAGTGTCACCTCTCCCTAACAGATAGGAACATCCTCCACAGGAGCTTTCACCTGGAAGCTTCTCAAAACTTCTCTTTTCTCCTTTTCAATCCTATTGGTGCTTCTTGTAGTGAGGGTATATGCATCGACGCTATTTGTAAATAGGTTAGAGGTGTATATGGCTCCTATTGTCAGTGAACAACATGCACCAACCCTCTCTGGTGCTCTGTCATAGGAGGAAAGGTGTGCCAGCCAGTCTAAGAGTGGAAAAAATGTCCAAAAGAATCCCTGGCCAAGTGCTTTTAAGGGTTTTAGGATTCAATGTATATTTTATGTGCAACAGAATGCCCCCCAAATTATGAAGCTAGAAGTATGTGATAGGTAAAATACTTTGCTAGACATCAATCTAGTACCAGAGGAAAAGACATGTGAGTTCAAAATTGATATAAGACCAATAACTAAGTTATATGACTCAATCATGGCTATAGACCAATACATTGCAGATCCATGAAAATGACTATGTCATGGCTACCAAAAACACACTGTAGATCCATGAAGAATAATGTTCAAAGAGGAACATGGCTACGTAACATACAAAGTAGATCCATGTTATCCAAACTCAATATTGGACACATCCACCAAACATACAATGTGGATCCATGTCATGACTTCAAATAATCCTCTGCCGCAACCTGAGGATAGGCACATATCCAGATGAATGCCTAACCACTCAAGGTCTTCATTCAAATCCCAAACGATAAGATTCTAGCCATGTGAATAGATGTCTTGACATCAAACATCATAGAAACCACTTGATTATCATTCATTGATGTATATTGTTAACAAGTGCAAGGGAAATCACCATTGATGTCAATGTTCCCCAAGGTATCTCAGTACATTCTCCCAATTGTGAATAAAGGTTTTGGAATCGAACACTTGATAGAATATTCCAATCATACGTCATTGATGAAAACCTATTGTTGAAAGTGAGCAAACATTTTATTGAGGCATGTAGGCTTCAAGGTACTTGAATTGGTTTCTAATTCTAATTCCTGGATGATATGATGAGGTCAACAGGAATAGACTCGTCGGAGGAGGGTCATGATGTTTCCCCCATCATTGACATGAAATATGGAACAAAAGTTCATTTTTAAGTGATGAAACAATCATGAAACTGACTTAGAGATGACCGACTTTGTAGGAAGGTAAAGTTACTAACGAGGTGGATTGTAGAAGAGACACCCTTTGAACAAATTGTGGCACAACAAATTATTTGGAAACATTGAATTGACGAGACGAAAACCAATTGTAATGCAAGGATATGGCAATGAATTCTTTCAATTGACTCAAAGGAGTTAAATGAATCATGAAAGTGGATCGACTTGGTGACAAGCTGAATACCCAACTGTTTGGAATGAAAATGCAGATAGGTGCCATGTTCAAAGTTGGACTGTGAGTTGTCATTGATACAAATGAAAATATGTTTCCCATTCCCTTAATTTCCCCATCATGAAGGATGAGTGCCTCTTTTCGTTTTTACTAGTTCAAAGAGGGTAACAAACACTCGTTGTAGCTCATCAGATGATGAGTCCATTCTCATACATTTTATGAACCTGAGAAAGGAGGGGTTTATCCTAATAAAGGGTCCTTCATTGTTTAATTTCATGAGTCCGATGAAAGAAAAGTCAATTGTCGTTTCATGTTTAGAGAGTCTGAAATGACCAAGAAGACTCCAGGGTGGAATTTTTCGTAAATTTAGTCCCTGAGGCCCAAAAAAGTATAAAATAATCCCCAAGAGAACTCTTCTAGTTGTGATGAACTAGAGTGTACCTTTTTCATAAATAAGTCTAAGCAATCCAAAAAATGGTAAACTACCATTGATTAGACGATCATTCAAAATACTTTTACAATCGTGAAAGCATCAAGTTCGCTTAGCGATATTTTTCATGTTTAGGGATCCTGAAAAGAGATTAAAGATGAATCCATAAAGGGTCCTCTTTTTCATAAAATGATTTTAATGAGTCTGAAAAAGCTGAAAAATCATACTTGATACCTTTTTACTAAATTTTAACGAGCATGTCAAAGGTATGAATGACGCTTGGTACTTTTTCGTCTTATATCTGAGCCTGAAAAAGATGAAAGAAACTTATAACATAGCCATGATGTGTCATAAATGTGATTTGGAATCTTCAAAAATCAAGTTAGGATCAATTTACTATAAAAACTATAGAAAATGAATGGTAAAACCCTAAAAATTAAAACATTTTTATTTATTATTTAAAATAAAAACCAAAAATTTCTATAAAAGGGGTGAATAGTGAATATTTTTACTATTGTGATTTTTTACCATAGTAGAAGAGTGAAACTGGTGAAAATAGGAATATTTTCAATTGAAGAATCCAGGAGTTATGGATTGCCTCTGCTCGAATCGCTTGGGACAGATAGGAGCTAACCTTCATTCCTTTTCTTTCATGGTGCATTTTTTTGTTTGTAAGATCATTTTTTTAGTTTTTGGGGCAATTTCCCAAAGGGACAAAGCCCATTCAGGATGGAATTTTTTTTCCTTTCGGTAGGTGCACCGATGCACCTCTTGAAAGAGGAAACAATGCCAAGGGCACTCTGTCAACAAAGGGAAACATCGTAGACACTCTGTTCTCCTGGAGAAAGTGCACCAGTGGTCAGGGATTAGTCAGAGACATGGTGATCCGTCATACAAAGGAAGATTAGGAGCTCGAAGAGATCGAGGAGAACCTACAATGCTTGACTGTAGGGATTCCTGATATCTCGATTGATGATCTACCTAGGCGTTACCAGCTCCAAACTGTAGGGGTCTCAGGCCATTTTAGGAGACTGCTCTGTCGAGTAGCTCATATTTTTATGTTCTATCTTGAGCACGAGGATTATCCCATAGCGGCTCCTCATTTTTGTACTGTATCTATATTGAATGCTTCGAATTTTCAATTTTTTCCCTATGTATATGTATTTTGAAACTATGATGGTTCCATACTTCGAGTGATCTGAAATCTTGTTGCTTCAGTCCTTTTTGTATCTCAGCTTTACCTTTATATATATATATATATATATATATATAAACTTTTACTTACATATGTGTGTGTGATGCATGAATGAATGCCTACTATGAATCCAATGCATGAATTTTATGTTAAAATGAATTTAACTATGAGCAAGATACCAATCTAAGACAAAATTTTCTATGTTATCTGCCATAGCGTTTAAATGTATCGGGATGTCTTGATAAGAGACCTGCTCAAAAGACCTTTCTAAAATCCTAACCCTTAAGAATGTACGAAGGAGTATGGGATTCTGGATGATGTAGACTCAGTTTAACTGATGTACTACCTACTCTGAGTCTAAGTAAGCCCTAATCTCTCTTACATTATTAGTCAAGGATTCCATCAAAAATCCAATCACCGCATGATACTCTGTGAGATTGTTTGTTGAGGGACCCAAACAAGCTCCCCTTAAGCTCACCAGATCACCTGTTGGAGAGTACAACACCCAGGCTACTGACGCAAAATTCAAGGTGTAATGATTAGAACCATATGTGACACTATTATAGGTGGTCATCTGTTCATTTAAACATAGGACTATATAAGTAGGGTTGTGAAAGACACATCTTGTACTCACACTAAATCCGTGACACTTTTCAAAAAACACACAACATTCTATAAACAATATTTACAATGAACCTATGCTAGATAACCTAGGAATAGTATTTTTTTAGGTAGAGCCCATTGCGGGGATCTCCCAAAGGTATCCCATCATAGTCTATTAAATCATAAGTTCCTCTATCTAATACATGACTGACAATATAAGTCCCATGCCACATAGACTCTATTTTTCCAGCCCCCAACTTATCGTGTTTCTGGTCATAGGTGAAGACCTAGTCTCCTTCATTGAAAGAGCAGGGTTGAATAGATCTGTCATATTGAGCTTTCATTCATCATTTGTGTGCCTCATTTTCTAAGGTAGCATTGCGACGAGTCTCATCCATCTTTTTTAAGTACAAGAAACATTTTTCTTCCAATGTGGTATTAGGTAATAGTTCTACAACAAGTTTGAGAGAAATAATTTCACACTCTATGGGAAGAGTGGCCTCTAGTCCATATACAAATTGAAATGGTGTAAAAACAATGGATGTTTTGACAGTATTCCTATAGGCCCATTCGAAAAAAAGATGCGAATTCTAGTTAGACTTATCTTGTCATACCATCTGTTGAAGCATAGTTTTTAAGACTTTATTAATCACTTCAACCTAGCCATTGGCCCGTGGATAGTAAGGTGTAGAGTTGTCATGAAGAAACCCTAACTTAGCACTTAATTCCACGATCATATTATTTTGAAAATGTGACCCGTGATCAGTCACAATGACCCTAGGGATCCCAAATCTGGCGATAATATGGTTGAATAGAAAAAGAGCAGTTGTATTTCCATCTTCAGCATGCGTAGGCATAGCCTCATCCCATTTAGTGAAGTAATCTATGGCCACAATGATGTAGCCATGACCCCCAGCTGAGGTAGGTCTAGAATGCACAAAATCTATGGCCCATTTTGCAAAAGGGCCAACAGCTATGACAAGATGTAATGGAGCAGGATGGGTGCACTTTTTTGAGGTGAGTAATTGACAAGGAGGGAATTTATTGACGGTTTCAATGCAATCCTTAAAGCTCGAGGGCCAAAAATACCCAGCATGTAGGATTTTTTGGGCAGTATCCAACCCATAAAGATGACCGCCATAGGCTCTAGAATCATGAAATCGTTTAAAACAATATCAGCTTCTTCATGGGTGAGACAATGTCGTGATATAATATCAATGCCATGATGTTATAAATTGGCATTAATGATAAGATAGTATTTGACGTGGTGGCAAATGTGACGATGTTCATCCCGAGTGGAACTAGGATGATATCGTTGTGTCTGGAGATAGAGAATTAAATCTCCATACCATGGTTCAGACGTACTAATGAGGAACAAGGATTCATTGGGAAATGAATCAATGGGATCTATTCCCTCAGTAATACGGGGAAAGTCACACATAAGCTTGACGAAGACGAGAGACTTCTTAGAACTAGTTTTGGAAAATTCCAAATCAAATTCCTAGAGAATGACAATCTAGAGTGAGTATTTTCCCCCAAGTACTTGGCAATTCAAGATATAATACATGGGGTTAGAACCTACGTATATTGTGGTTGTACGAAGAAAAATGTAGTGACGTAACTTCTGGACCATGATGACTATGGCCAGAGCAAGTTTCTCCACATGTGAATACTGAGTTTCAGAGTCTAAAAGACTCTTACTTAGATAATATATCACATGTTCCTGATCATGTTCGTTCATCTGAACTAAAACCATACCAATGGTTCAAAGGGATGCAACCACATACAGGGAATAATCCTTGGTATAATCTGGTGGTTGCAGAATAGGTGCATGTGTAAGAACATGTTTGATATTATTGAACGCATGCTGCACCAATTCATCCCAAACAAAAAGGGTGTCCTTCTTCAATAAATGCATAAAACCATGTGTTTTTTCAGCGTAATTGCAAATGAAACGATGTAAAAGTTTTCCTTCCCTTGCAAACTTTGGAGTTCAGTAACATTGGTTGGGGCAGGTAAATCCTAGATAGCTTCAATCTTCATAGGGTCTATGCGGATGCCATACTTGGACATAATAAAACCAAGCAGACACCCAGTTTCAACATAGAAAACACACTTATGTGGGTTTAATTGGATGTTATAGTGGCGACATGTGAGAAAAATGGCTCTCAGATGATCTCGCTGCTTCGAATGAGCAGGAAGGTCGTCAAGGTAGGGTTCCAAAACATATTTAATGATGTGGAAAGCATATCACATGGCGCATTAGAATGTAGCACCAACATTCTTAAAACCAAAAGGAATCTTTCTAGGTGAAGATTCCCCATGGGTAGATAAAATTCATCTTTTGTTGATCTGATGGGAGTATCTAAATCTGATTATATCTAGAGAAGCCATCGATAAATGAAAAGATGACACTTTCGACACAATTGTCGATGATTTGATCGATGTATGGGGTGGGGAAACTATCCTTAGGAAAGAACCAGTTCAAATCCAAAAAATCAATACAAACCCTAATAGTACCCTGCCTTTTATTGACAAGGACTATATTAGACACCCATTCAGTCAAAGGGAAGGGGTAAATAAAACCAACCTTAAGAAGTTTTTCAATCTCATCCTTAATGGCTACTGCTTTCTGTGTATTTACTTGACAGAGCTTCTGGCGTACTGGCTTGGCGCTGGGGTAAGTCTTAATCTTGTGAACTATGATGGAGGGATCTATCCCTGTCATTTCTTCATAGATCCAAGTGAAAATATCGCTGAATTATTTAAACAAGGTTGTATAAGACTGTATCTCTAAAGGGGAAGAGTTCTAGCCTATATGAATGTCCTATAGGATGTTGGGTTTCACTGATATATCAATAGGAATAGTCTTGGTAATGTTAATTAAATTACCCTCAGACTTGACATCATGGGTGAGTATGGGGGACAGAGGATTGGTTGCTATATCATATGAAACCGTTGATGCAAATTGTTCTTCTACCATATGGAAATGGGGAAGGAAATAAGATCGATGATGATGATATTTCCAAGGCATCTCATCTAAGGACATAATTTCCATGATGCAATCATCAGAGGGGAGTATATGCGAAATATAATCTAGAGACAGGGGGATTTCAAGTCAGTACTATAGGTGATAGGTATTTGAATCCACCAAAAGATGATCATTGATGGTGAATTGAATATCCTGGTACATTTCTTCAAAAGGACTCACAAATGTTGAGTCAACAATGGAATTTCCTTTACCTATTGTATAAGTCGAAATCATGTTCACAAATGTTGCCTGCAAAACAGGAGGAGGATTGGATAATGGAAAGATTCCCATGAGTGAGGAATCTTTGAGAATACCTACTCCAATGTTTTGATATTGAGGAGTTGTGGGAGTCAAAAAAGGAACATTGTTTGCAGTATTTGAAGTTGCATCAAGTGAACAAAAATCTAACTAGTCAACAGTAACAATATTCCCTTAAAATGGGAACTGAACTACCCAAAAAACAGATGAAGCAACAACTTGCATAGCATAAAACAAGTTTCAACCTAGGAGAAGATTGTAATCTAAAGGAGCATCAACAAATTCAACATGAATGGAGACTGATTTGTCCCCTAGTTCTACCTAGAGAAAGGGCAGTAATCCATAAGGTTGAAAGCCGTGACCATCAAAAGCCTTTAATGTTGTGAGTGAACGATTAATCTCGGGGGAATCGATAGCTCTCCAACAAGATAAAGACAAGACCGAGGTTGAGGCTCCCTCATCCAATATGGTACGACGGATTGTTTCCCCAATATCTTTCGTGGACAATTGGAAAGGAAATTGATGGGAGAACCTAGATTTAAAATCATCCTGTTTGAAAGTGATAATGTTATTGTTTTCAGGATCTAGTGCTCCAAGAACTGACAGAAAGTTCTTCTGTTGTGTAGGACATGTTTGGAGTACCTTGAGAGTCAACATAGCGCATGGTTCTTAAGCCAAGTCTTCTACTATATTATAGTACTAGGTGACACTTGCATAAGGATTAAGTATGGATTTTCGAAGTGTACTCTTAGGTGGGCGAAGAATTGCATCAAGAACAAGTTTTTCAATTTGAATACCATTAGTGGGAGGATGAGTGGAGGATGAAGTTTTTTTGGGTGGAACATTATCAGTTGTCTTTATAGAGGAGGTTCATAGCTTTGGGATTGAGTATTAAGATTAATCGATTCACTTGAAATAATTTTTACTTCATCTATAGAAGATGAAGAAGGCCCATGCAAGGTTTGATGTTCAATCAATTTTTGTTGGGTAGGGAAAGGGTCTGTAAGGACTGTCGGGGTGGGGGAATTTTTCAAAACTTTACTGACTTCCTCTCGATGAGGACACTCTTTAGTGAAATGGTCACCTCCAAAAATCAGGAAGGGAAAATTTTCCTTTCTCTTATTTTTAGGATCAACATAACGGTTTTGTGTTTTGTTACCTTCCTGTTGGTTGTATGATTTCTTGGATTTATTTTTACCTTTTTTGTTTCCTCCCGAAGATTATATGGATTGGAACATATTTACTTTGGTTGAAACAAAAGGAGGGGACACAAATTTTGAGGGTGGAACAGGTTGACTAGCTGGTGTAGCTGGTTGATTTTTATTTTTTGTGGATTTTGTCATCGATTGCGTTTGAACTAAACCAATAATTCCATCGGTGGGTGGCTCTATTGCAGGTCTTGAAGGATCTGATGTAGGATGAGGAGCGTGAGGAATTAAGTTGTACAAAATGCCTAACTTGGAGTAGACCAAGTCTAGGTACTAAGCACAAGTAATGGAAAGATCCTCGGTAACAACACCTCGCATGGAGACATCCCTACCAATGGGGGGAAGTAAATATTTCGTAAACCAATCCACAAGTAACTTATCAGGAATATGATCCTTAATCAACCTACGTCTTTGTCTCCATTCATGTATATGATTGGATATATGGGTGGAAGTAGTCTGGCGAAGAGAGGTTAATAGGTCCATAACTGTCTCATATCGGATTAGTAACTAAAAATTTGTTAAAAAGGCCATTGCTAAGGTGTTAAAATCCCAAAAGGAATGTTGAGATAACTCGATGTACCATTTCACAGCTACTCCAATGACAGTTCTCTGAAAAAAACGTAGATGGATTGAACCATCCATCAAAGAATTAGATGAGCACCACAGATGAAAGGTCATTACATGGTTTTTAGGGTCCTCACTAGGATTACCATCAAATTTAGGTATGTCCGAGGGTAACTTAACTGGGATGGTCGGCCATGAGGGATCATGGTGTATCAGTTTTTTGATCAATATGGACAAATCTTGCAGATACAAGGTAGTCAAAAATGGTAATTGTTGATTAGGTTGGGGGTACTAGTAATACTGATATGGCATCTATGGACCAGTAGGGCCATACACAGATTTAAAAATGGGCATAGATGATTCCCCCATGACGAATTGGTTAGGTGGTTGATTTCCAAATGATCCACTAGAGGGTATTCCAGGTGGTTGGCCTCTAGGTAGTGGGCCTCCAGGTGGTGGACCTCAAGATGGTGGGCCTCCATATGATGGGCCTCCAGGTGGTGGATCTCCATGTGGTGGGACTCCAGGTGTTGGGCCTCTAGGTGGTGGACCTCTATGGGCCTCTAGGTGGTGGGTCTCTAGATAGTGGGACTCTAGGTGGTGGACCTCCAAGTGGTGGGCATCCAGGTGGTGGGCCTCAAGGTGGTGGAACTCCAGGTGGTGGTCATCCAAATGATGGTCCTCTAGGTGGTGGTCTTCCAGGGGGACCTCCTGAAGGTGGCCCTCCGGGAGGACCTCCAAAACCTCCAGTAGTATTTACAAAAGATCCTCCATAGGATGGGACATTAGACCAATTAGGTTTCCCCCATGGTACATAAGCATTCTCAGGGTAAGGAATTCCAAGATAAACATCCCCCGATGGTGTCAGTTGATAAGGTTGATGAACCATAGGTGGTTGATTTCTAGGGTAAGTATAACCCCAAGAAATTTGACTAACAATTGGTTGAACACATGAAGGTTTTCCTTGGACAAAAGAGGGTATAACTATATTGGTATTAGCAAGAGGAGTGTTCACTATTGGTGGTTCCATCGCTAGGTTTTTCCCCATACTAGAAATGGTTCCCCTGGTAGATAAAACAACTTGGGTTGGAGGTTTCCCCCCAGGTTGGAGGCTATTGGGGGAGTGGAAACCGATGGGGAATTTTGAGTAGGTGGAGAGGGGGTGGAGGGTTGACCTAGATCATGATTAACCATGTTTTAGGATGGTGACCCTAAGATATGACCTACTTGGGATGATGAAAGGGTATGATATCTAGGTGGGGTTGTTCTTGAACTATGGGGTAGAGGAGAAATACTTCTCCTCTTTATATTCTCTCCTAGATTATGCAAATGATCGATAGATTAATGGAGGGGCCCAAAGAATTCTTGATTTGTCAAGGCCTCTTAAACAAGAGTAACATAGGAGGTCTATTAGTCCTGTATTTATAAATGGATTTCCCCAGAGAGGTCTCCCATAAAAGAGCATTTAGACCGAACTCCATTTTTACAGTGTCATCTGATGGGTGATTGAATACCCAATTCGATGAACCAGGTTGGCCTTCTGTTTGAAAGTGAAAGGAAGTGTCTTCAGTGGAAGTTTGTTGAACTAATAAGGGGTTTTCATAGGAAGAAAATTATTCCCTGGATTCCATAAGTGGAATGCCTTCTACATGGGAATCAACAGTAGCTAGTTGGTCCATGGTTTCACCTTCGTTTCTATTGGTCACTCTATATGCTAGTTAATTAAAACCACCATGTAGAATGCTCAATATAAATTGTCAACTGAGTGAAGTATTTTTATTTCAAAGATAATTCACACTATTTGTGCTTGAACACTAAGTAGTTGATGAACTAAATAAATTGTCCTACTTATCTATTTAGTCAACTCCTCCCATAATTAAACTGATCTAAACTACCTATCTAAGAATTCAGAATTGCAATCACTTCCTATGAATTCAATCCAACAATGAATGGTTCATGAAATAAATATCTAGACTTACTTTTGCAGAAAGTCAAATCCTAATTTACCATACAATATGCAAATTCATTGTGACTAGTTTAATCCAACGTCAATTTAGGAAAAAGAAATAACAAGAATTAAATCAAACAACTCTAAGCTATAGTCTACCTGAATTAGCAAGACTAAGAAAGACAAGTAATTCAAAGGAACTAAGGAAGAGCTTGATTGTTACAGCTATCACACACATGCATAAAGGAAATTAACCTACACAGTCGTCTGTCACACCACACTACTGCAGCTTAAAGGAAATGCAAATACTGAGTATTCAAGGAAACACAACGATTAAACATTACTATTGTAGCTACTGAAACAAATGCATCTAATGTAACTTCCACACCACACAACCAATTAAACAAAACATCTAATTAACTTGGCAATCTCTGTGGGAAGGCGGGCCCAACCTTCGAACAGAGACATCGGAACTAGCAAAAGTTAAAACACAGAGATCTAAAGAATCCTACTCCTTATATTAAAATGGTGGAATGAAAGTACAGTCTCTGTTACATCTCACACATTAAAATATGATATTATCCAACCAGTGGCTCCAAATGTTTCCCAGTACTTATACATCAACAATTGTAACCCTCACCCACTAATATCGGGAATCCATGAATATCTACGATCTTCAGGCTGCCCTCTTACATGCGTTGTTACAGCTTTGGGTGGAATTAAACAGAAGCAGGGAATATAGGTAATTATGTTTCCAGAGTTGGTAAATGAATAACAAAACCAATTCAAGAGATGCCTTGATGATTTCATCTAACTTTAAGAAGCGATGCGCTGTTGCAGCTAAGTCTGTTGTAGCCATGTTTGTTGCAGCTCACGTGGAATGATGACCCTTGGTTGGATCCGTGTGTAGAAATGGAACTGGTAGGTCACAGCTGGAAGTGAACGCTCATCTCCTCTTTGGACCACTCAGAACTCTACACCTGTATTTTCTCATAGCTTGCACTATATTTGTAAAATCATAATGTGTTAGCATAATTCAAGAAGCAAAGTCCTGATTATAGCAATCATAAGGATTAATAATATGAAACAATAATTAATCATACCTTTGAAGATTCAAGGATCAAGTGAGGAAAGAACATTTTTTTGGTGCGCAGAATGGATTAAGATAAGACAAATAGGGTATAGTGGATGTGGTTAAAAAGGGGCATTTTGGGACCCAACATCTTCCCCCAACTACTTTGTTACATGTCCTTGTGATACAACCTCCACTAGTCTGAATCAAAGTCTAGAACTGCACCTCTCCCATGGATAGATGAAAATTTGTAGGAGGATTCAAGTGATTCCCTCCCATATAGATATCCATTATGAGTAACCCAATATTTCCAACACTGCCTTTCCTCTGCTTTTGTCAATGTAAAATATTCCCTATATGGTTTTGTTGGCCACCAAATAAGTGGGAATTTGAATTTAAGTTCCAACTAATTAACTCCATATTTCCTCATATAGTCGACGCACCCCTCAAACCTGGGAAGAGCCTCTTTAGAATTATTAAATAAATAAGGGTCTCTTTTCTTTATTGATGAAGGGGAATCCTGCCACCTATTCTTACTTCCTTCCAAATCCAAACGTTGCTACCTGAAAATCTGGCTAACACAAGTGGAGATGACTTGCTCTTGAATTTCGACCAACTGCTGAGTCTAGATGGGATATTTAAGTCTTTGTTCTTGATGAATACAAAGAAGGCGAGGGGATTGAGTTTCACACCAAATCCAGAGATTAGAGTTAGCCTCATTCTAAAAAAAGTCTGAAATGAATCCTCCCATTGCACATGGTTACTGTTAGAGGAGCAAGTCGATATGCCGACTTGAATGATAGCTGACTAAACTAGAGATTAGGTTGGCCACCTAAGGTCATGTTAGTTCACCAAACCGACAGGTAGTTATTTTGTAACAATTTGTAAATCATATATATTAGGCTATTGAGAGAAATGAGAACTGGGTTCAATTCTCTGTATTGTATGGACCCTCTCATGCTAATATAATCTATTATTCTATCTACTTGTTCTTGTCTCTTGTCTCTATTATGTATGTATGTTTTAGTATGTATTATTGGTAACCTTATGTGATCTGTGAGATTACAACATTGGTTCCGTTGTCGGTAGTACATGTCTGAGATGTATGCAAACAGATGATATTAGAACAGGAGATTAAGGACTGGTGGGAGCATAAAGTAGCAAATTATTTGCAGAATTATGCATGGATAAATATATTGATGACCACACAAGCAAAAGAAAGATTCTTTATAGAGACACATGAGAAGTTTGTAGAGTTAGTGCCCCAACTTCTAAAGAAATTCCTGGATGAAAAAGCCGGAAGGGACTAAATATCAACAGTTACTAGAAAAAATGATTCACGGGGGAAGAACAAACTTGCCGGAGTGGTTCAAAAAAATCACCGACGGATTCTATGAGGAGCAAGCAGTAGAAGACAGAACTTCGACAGAAATCGTCAAGAAGAAATTCTACACAGACCTCACTGAGCAATTTTTTTGTTCCTTACCAACCTTGCTGTTTAAATTCCTGATCGAGAAGGGAGTGGGTCATATTGTCGAACCCCGTCCATCACTTCACGGACGGCCATTAAACCCTAATTAGGCAGAAAAGCAAAAGAGGTGGGAAAAATTCATTGCATAAAGGGAGTGGGAATACTTCCTAAGCAAGTAGACAGAACTATCTGGGATTTCTAAAGCATCGGGTAGGCTATGGGGGGGTATCTGGTCATATGTCGGAATAAAGTGAAGTGGATTCTAGTCAACTAAAATAAATACCAATCACCAGTAATGAGAAGTCAACCTAAAAAGGAAATCAAGAAGACAGTGTCACACAAAGGTACAACAAACTTCCAAAAAATAAAGAGGGAGAGGAGGCTACAAAGTAGGGAAGAAAGAAGAGAAAGAGCCTTAGCGCTGCAGAGAGGAATGATTACTAGGGTGACTGACCAAGAAAGAGATCCACCGAAGTCGGGTCATGACCGACAAGAAGAAGGTGTGGAAGAAGAGGCACCCCCTATGGAAGAAGAACTGTGGATAGAGTAGCGAGAAGCTCTCCAATTAGAAGTTCCCCAGGAAGTAAAAACTTCGACAGATCCGCGTACCCAGATACAAGCTATTGTCAAAGAGGGCCTCAGACTAGGAGTTGGTGACTTTGGTATATGGAGCTGACTAGACGATGAGACATACACTGGTAGACATCTCATTATCCATTGACCAGAAGAAGGAAATTAGGTTACGCTTCAAGCGGTACCCTCCAACCGAAGTATCCACTTACTTTTACTGACACATGAAGGAGCACCCCCCCCTGCCAAATACAGTTTTGGAGGACACAAAAAATTCAGAACCGTGGACAGATAATTGCAGTTGGACATTGACAGAAGAAGTCGACACCAACCGACTGCTGGTTGAAGAGGAAATGACAAAAAAAACCGATGGGAACGAGATTTTCATCAACGATAGTTTTGCAGAGAGGAATAAGCAAATAACCCCACCACCCCCACCACCATCGCCACCTCCTGAAAGTAGTTTCAGTGAATTCGACATGGGTCACGGATCAGCACACATTCCTCTAAATGAGGGTGATGAGGACCCCAGATGACACTGGTTTGTTTGTGAGTCGCCTTGGGAGGCTAACCAAGTTACGGATGAAGACAGGCAGATGGAGCAGTTCACTGGTGCCTTGAGGAAAAGGGTATTAACTTGGTACATGAAATTTTCTGAAAGAACACCCCGAGCAACCAAAGCTGAGATCACAGCGTAATTTCTATTATTTTTCAAAACTCTAGATGCAAAACATCTGGCAGCAAAGAAACTAAAAATGACATCACAGAATCCAGGAGAAACTGTCCGTGATTACGATAAATGATGGAAAGACCTTCTTAGCCAATTGGAATATGTTATTGACGAGCAATTATTAATCCATTGGTTTCTTGCAGCTTTATCACAGAAAATTCCTGACACATAGGTCTAGAGACATTCAAGACTTACGAAGATGTGCTTACAAAAGCTCTCCAAGTAGAAATGGATGAGGACATACCAGCATACTCCACTGATCACAGATTATAAGAATAGCTCGAGAGCGTACAGAAGTCATTAAAATAATTAAACCTCAAAAGTTAAGATATCTGGTGCATGAAGTGCTTGATGGCCAGACATTCAAAAGACAACTGTCGATAGGACATCATCCGACAGGACGTTCTATTTGTGCAGACTAAATGTTTTTGCGACATTTTCCAAGAGCATGGAGACCACTCAACAAAATATTTCCTGTTCAACATGAAGAATAGCAAGGCATCTTGGTGTGCAATCTACGAAACCAAAAATCATAACACAGCCAAATTCCATCTAAATCTCAAGAACCGACAAAATTATCATGCAATCTATCAGACCAATGCAATTGCACAAAGTAATGAGCAAAACCACACGCCAAATGATCAGAACAATCAAAGATACAAAGATCGAAGATACCGGTGCCAGTATGACAACCGGCATGGAGGCTATGGAGGTCGAGGTAAATTCTCTGGGAATTGAGACAACCAACCACGTTGACCCATCCAATGTTTCACATGTTATGAGGTACACCGACATGCAGACTGTCCATACAAGGACAGGGCTAACCTCAAATTCTATACTAATTGTGGCGTAAGGGATCACTCATTAGAGGATTTCCCTATTATGCTTGAAAAGATAAATAAAAAAAAGAATTTTAATGTCTTGTTGTGTGTGCAAAAACATGACACTATGAATACAAAGAATTTACATATCATAACCCGAGAAGGGACGAAAACTAGGAGTGATAACCCCCAAATAAGCAAGATAAAAGAGAAAAATGTTTATCCTAACCCAGTTAAAGAAAAAAAAAATATAAAGATGCAACAAATATATTTAGAGAATTTGCATGACAGGAAGAAGCAAACAACAATTGACATAACACAATAAAGGAATTAATACAGCTAGTACAGACAGATAACTCAATATCTCAATTCATCGACTTATTATATGAAATAAAACACAACAACATCGAAAACAAACAAAGAATATCAGTATTCTAAATCAAAAAGATAAAAGTGATGTCGACCCACTTGTCGAATTCGAAATTGAAGGATACCATGTCCGACAAGTTGTACTCGATTTTAGATCACAGGTAAATATTATGACTCGACACACATGGGAACAGTTAGGTAGACCTCGACTATATGAGTCAGGTATATACCTGAAACTAGTCGAATAAGGCCTAATTGAACCTATTGGGGTCTGGAAAAATGTTGACACCACAATTAAGGGAATATCAACCAAAGCTGACTTTGAAATTATTGACCCTAAGGAAGGATCCATCTCCTTCCTAGCGTTAGTAGGTCGACCTTTGGGAAGAAAGATGAAAGCGTTGATATCCCTAGATAAAGAGAGAATAAAATTATAAGGAAACCGACAAAAGGTCATTGTACCTATTCATCCATCCCAAGGAGAACCTTGGACATAACCTATCAATGAAGAAGTTAATATCCAACAAATTTATCAGATACAAAATAATGCAGATTATACAGAACCTAATATCTTTGGAGAACTTCATTTGGGCAACCAAGACTAAGTAGGATATAATTTAGATGTAGAATTATATGATTGGGAAGTCGAGAACTATGAAACACAAGCAAGAGGGTGCTGAACTATCCAAAAAGTATAGAAAAGGCCCACCCGACAGTGCTTCATAGTTTCCATTGTACCCAAATATTTGAGAAAAAAATTAGGGAATACCCTACTTTAAAACCTACAAATATAAATAATACACAAAAACCAAGATATAAGGAAAGAGAATTACCAGTCAAGCACATAGAACAAGTGTCCAAAAATATTGGTGAACATGGTCAACTACAAAGTTTAGTAGAAACTTTTACAGGACAAGCTACTAGATGGTGGGATACCCATCAGACACGACTACAGACCTGGACAACAACTTTGACTTACTTTGTAGAAAGTTTGGAGGAAAGAATTTAACCAACCAAGCTCAGATACCTATTTTCATTCAAGGATAGAATCCAGAATACCATATTAAGACATGTGAAAAAGAATGGAGAAGACTTGGGTACAAAGATGAACGCACATGGACGCATCTGTTTCCATCAACCCTCATCGACTTACCAAACAAATGGTATAAGATGGAGGAAGCCCGAGGTGAAAAATTCCTATGGCCTGAACTCAGAGAAAATTTTATCAAATATTTCAACTTTATACCACAAAATAAGAATTTGGTTGAAACAACAAAACAGATTAAAGAATTTATACAGCTGACAGAAAAAAAAACCCTTAAAAGACAACCGACAGACAATGAACTGTAACAATTTACAAACCAGGACAATACCACAGTCGACAAGACTACAGTTAGAAAATGAAAATACAAAAGGGAAAATTTTTAGACGGAAATCAAACCATGTTGAAATGACCAAACCTATTCGCACAGTACTCAAAGTTGGAACCACCGATAAGGACGATACCGACCGAATGACTGCAGATGACTTCCCTGCCATATTCACATAGTTTAAAGAAGGAAGTCGACCAATCAATGGAGCCAAAGCACCACAATGGCTAGATGCTAAGGTCAAAAATATAGAATTCAACATCTCAAATGATGACTGACCAAAAATGGAAAAGATTGGAGACTACTGGAGTGAAGAGCAGACAACATAAATAGTGAACCTCTTAAAAGAGTTCCAAGATGTATTTGCCTGAGATTATACAGATCTCAAAGGTTTAGTCCATGAAATGGGTGAAATGAAAATTGACACTAAACATAATGTTTGACCTGTGAAGAAAAGGACATATAAGCTAGCTCATAAATACAAAGAGATAGTCAAAAAGGAGATAGATAACATGCTTGCAGCAGGCATCATCTACCCTATTGACCAATCAAAATGGGTAAGTCCAATGGTTGTTCAACCTAAGAAACATGATCCGAACAAATTAAGAATTTGTGTCAACTTCAGGGAGCTAAATAAAGTGACACTAACAGACCTATTTCCAACTCCTTATGTAGATGAAATCTTAAATGAAGTTGCAGGACATGAATGCTACTCATTTACAGATGGATTCTTAGGTTATAACCAAGTGCCAATAGCTAAAGAAGATCAGAAAAAGACAACATTTGTATGTGAATTTGGCTCATTTGCTTACAAGGTTATGCCTTTTGGATTAAAGAATGCACCTGCAGTATTCTCTAGAATTGTGGTCAAAACATTCCAAAAATATATTTACAAAACCATGGCAGTATACTTTGATGATTGGACAATATACTCCATGTTAAAATATCATTGCAAGTGGCTAAGGCTTATGTTGGAAAGATGTCGACAAATCCAGTTAGATTTGAACATCAGGAAGTGCATATTTGTGACCCCCATAGGGATATTGTTAGGACACATTGTCTATAAGGAAGGTATTAAGGTATATTTTGCAAAAATCAAAATTATCCTCAACCTAAAACCACCAGTGAACTCAAAACAAGTCAGAGTGTTACTAGGTCATACAGGCTATTATAGAAAATTCATAAGATACTACTCAGATATGACCTATGCACTAGAAGAACTATTAAGGGAAGATAAAGAGTTCAAATGGACAGAAGAGTGCCATATATCATTTGAAAAATTAAAAAGAAAAATAGTCGAAGCACCAATCGTAAGGTTTCCAAACTGGTCGACTAAATTCCATGTCCACATTGATGCATCAGGCCTAGCAATAGGAGAAATCCTAACTCAACCAGGAAATGATGGAATGGATTATCCTATAGTTTACAGTAGCAGAAATCAAACAAAGCTGAGAGAAACTATTCAACAACAGAAAGAGAAGCATTAGGAATGGTCTTCGCACTACAAAAATATCGACATTATCTCCTAGCTAACCCATTTATATTCTACACTGACCATTAGGCACTTAAGTACCTCGTCAATAAAGCACTACACCATGGAAGAATTTGTCGATGGATACTTCTATTCCAAGAATTTGAATTCGAAGTCATTGTTAGGCCAAGTAAGTTAAATGTTGGTCCTGACCATTTATCTCGAATCAACACTGGAGAGGAACCGACAGGAGTTGAAGACGACTTACCAGATGCACATCTATTTCGAATAGAAGTAGTCCTGGCAGAGTTAGAGGAAATAGCTCAGTTTTTAGAAGATGGACAAGCACCAAAAGGCATGAGTACCAAAAAGAAACAGATCTTAGCCATGAAAGCTGCCTTATAGCCTCATAAATGGATTCCTGTACAAAATGGGTTTAGATGACATCCTTAGAAGGTGTGTATTGGAACATGAAAGAGACAACATTATGCATGAAGCACATTACAGACCTACAGGAGGACATTTCCAAGCAGACACAACTGCAAAGAAAATCCAACAATCAGGGTTATGGTGGCCGATATTTCACAAAGATTGCAAAAATTTTGTAAGCAAATGTGACAGATGTCAACGACTAGGTCGACCCCTTCCTAGCACAGAAATTCCTTTGATATCAGTAAACCCAAGTTTGACATTTGAAATTTGGGCCATAGACTTAATAGGACCATTTCCTATACCAGCAAAAAGAACACGTGCAAGGCACATAATAACTGCACTCGAATATGTGACCAAATGGGCAGAGGTAGAACCAGTCGACACATTTTCCAGTGAGGTAGCCACAAAATTTATATATGAAAATATCATTACTCGATTCGGATGTCCACTAACCCTAATCAGTGACTAGGGAACACAATTTATTGATAGGACTATCAAAACCCTAACCGACCAGTTCCAAATCGACCATCGTCGGAGTACAACATACCATCCTTAGTCGAATAGAGGAATTGAAGCATTTAACAAAACATTAACAAAAGGTTTAACAAAAATATGTAATGTTGATAAGGACGACTGGGATGAGAAGATACCTATAGTACTATGGGCATATAGAACAACATACAAACGATCAATTGACCAAAACCCCTTTCGACTAGTTTATGGACAAGAAGCAGTAGTTCCACTACACTTCCGACAACAGACACCTATTATTGCAGAGATTTTATATGTCAATGTCGAACAAGGAAGAAAGGACCGACTATTACAACTAAGTAAACTTGAAGAACATCGACTAATCGCGATACAACATCAAGAAATCTAGAAACAACAACAAAAAGCATGGCACAACAGAAACATCAAGAACAAAAACTTTTTGGTAGGAGACCTTGCTTTACTATACAATAGTCGAGTAAAAGGAAAACCTAAAAAGTTACATACAGAATGGATGGGACCCTATGTTGTCGAGGATATACATACCAACAAATCAGTTTGACTAAGGACATTACAAGGCATAGTATTTCAGAAACTTGTTAATGGAGCTCAACTAAAATGCTACAGAAACTAAAACAAATCTTAAAAAAAGAAAAAAAAAACGACCATAACCATTAAACAAAAGCTATAAAAATCTAAAAATAAAAAATAAAAACAAAAACAAATAGTACCATTCTACGCAGAAAAATATGACAGTAAATCACCACTTCGACAACTGACATCATGCCCATCGACATAACGCCATCTACCATTTTCATAACCGACATCGACCAACGACCTCGAGCACCGAAACCAATTCACCATTAATGCACACTCAAGTGTTCCAGCTAGAACATCATGTCTGCCATTAATACACCTATCGACGAGAACATCTAACACGTCCCCTATAAATATTGAACCACCGAAGGATCATTCACCACAATTCAAAAAAAGAGAGCATCAGAGCAACCAGACGACTGAAAAGCAAAAGCACCATATTGAAATCAACCACCAAACTAACAAGATGGCACCAAAATAGACCAGAGCCTCAGCCAAAGCCAAGGAATTACAGATTGCAGAAACACCATTACTCAGGAGACTAAATAACATCAAGAATTCTAAGGTGTAGGAGGGCTCATGGCAAAAACTATGGGCCAAGATAAAAGAGTGGGATTACGTCAACAAGAAGCCTACTCCAGCTGCAGATAAAATACAACATAGTTCCATTGTAAATTATGCCAACGTGCCGCTCATGGCCAGCTTTGGTGGCACAAAAGGAACAGCAGTCAAATTTGTCATAATCCAGTACCACAACGGTCGGTTTTACTTTGACCTACTGGTCGACATCTCTAGGGAAGTCATTTCCAAACTAACGGGGCTATTAAACAAAGGAGACCCAGTACCAGTCGGTATCAAAGAAGTATTGGTCGAAGAACTAACCAGGTCGGCATCGGGAAAAAACTCGAAAGGGTTAATGATTAGTCAAATCATAGCCCAAACGCCATAGTTTGTGACCAAAATAATAGCTATAACACTCACCATGGCAGGTCATGGAAGCGACCCCAAACTATATATGTTAGAAGCAGTTGACACCATTGTGACTAATGGAAAGATATACATACGGGCCGAATATGTCGCTAACATGATTAAAACCATCTGTGAGAAATGCCAAGAGACAGGAGGAATTGTCAGGTTCCCATCCCTTATCTTATGGATAGTAATGTTCTATAGTTTCCCTGAAGGAGACAAAACTTTTCAAGAATCGAAAAAATTCCATATGTGGAGATTCAAGCCGTTCTCCTAGAAAGGAACAATGAAGGAACTTGCAGATGGGAAAGTGTTGTTGGAAAACTAGCTCCAGCAGCTAGAATTCTGCACGACCAGATGGAGGGTGCCTCAAAACATCTAACGAAGTCCACCCAAAAAGTCCCACATTCAGTTAGAGCTCGACCATACCGCGGTATGGTACATGTAGGGTGCCAAATCAAATGCAAAGGCCCTTGACTATTACCCGTCGGTCAAATAGATCTTTCGGGAGTTGTCTCGATAAGCTGGAACAAAAGTACCAATACCAGTGAAGGCAAAGGAAACCGACTTCTTGATAGAGGAGCCATTGACAGACCAAGAGAAGGAAGAGGATTATGAGCTTAACCTTTACATTAGTACCTTTATGTCGAAGGAGACACCGGTTGAAACCACTGGTCGACTACAAATCATAATCAAACCTTCGACGACACAAAGAGAAGAAACACATGCAGAAGAAACACGTACAGACCAGCAGGTAACCAATTCGGCTACAAAAAGTCTCATCTCGACTAAGGAGCCAAGGGAAGAGATAGAAGCTGAAAACCCAGAATATGCTATCACTAAAGAAATTATAGCTAAATTGTTGAAAGAGATAGCAGCTGCAAGAAAGAGGAAAATAACACAACAACAACAACAAGGGAAAGGTAAGCGCAAGCTTATCGTTGCAGAGTCACCAGATGATGAAAAAGAACTGGCAGCTATGGCCATAGACATAATAGAAGATGCCTCCACAAATAAAGTGCCGGTGGAAACCCAATTCCAGAGATTTGTTAAGGCAGGAGCACTACAAGGTCGACCAAAGAAGGCCAAGATCACACACACGTTGATGCCTAAAAATGTTGTAGATCTTCTTTCTATGCCTCCACCTCCATCCCCGACAAAAATCATAGAGGAGATAATACCATAATAGCTCTAAATAAGCCCACTCAACCTATGCAAAAATGTTATGTCTGAGGCTGTGAAGGAGAAGTTCGACTGGGACAAAGACCTCCAGGAATTCATTGAAAAACTGCCTAAGATATTCATGTCGATGCAAAAACTCTCTACCAAAGCACCTCTGTTTGAAGCTAGTGGATCCCGATAACCTGGCCAAATACTTCAGAGGCTAAAAAATTTTGCAACTATGAATTCGACCTTCGAGAGTAATCCCGACAAAGAATCCAAAGTTGTCGCATGTCAGACCACCACTATCACTTCGATTGAACCCGAACCCCACCTACCAGCCTCTGAACCGACCAGAGGAGAGGAAGAAGAAAATATCGAGGACATAAATCGAGAAATCAACCAGCTCTTCTCTAACTTGGACTCACCTCCTTAGACCGACAATCTACCACTTGACCACATTTCCACCAACCCAATTACACCCGACCATTCACCAACCCCATCACCACCACCACCACCACCCGACTCAGAACCCCTAATCCAACCACCTGCACCAGAACCAACCCCACCGCAACCATCAGCACCAACCGCATCCACTTCTATACCACCTGCATCCAAACAACCAGAGGCAGTAGTCATCCCACCACCCCAAATAGAAATACCATCAACCACTGCTACATAGCAAATAGAAAATCCAGACTCAATTTTTGCAGGTACATAGGTGCCGAAACAAGCAGAAGCAGAGAAGCACAAAAAGAAGAAAAAGAAGAAGGACCATCATGGACAGCCAGCAATGGTCCACATCAATCTAGTTGGGTCGACCANCTAGAACAACTACTGGAAGCACTAGCAGTCGAAGCAAAGACAAGGAACTAGCACAGACGTAAGGAACTAGACAACAAGGAAAAAGAACAAGTTAAGTTCCTTAACAAGTGCAGGGACCTGGTCCAGTATATGATACCAGGACCAATAGAGGTCAACACCGACAAACAACTAGAAAGATCTTATCAACTGTTTGAAAGTGTGGTGTCGGCGCTCCAAGCACAAATTCAGGACACAAAAGAAGAGCAGGAAGAAGAAACCGTCTGACTACTGATGGAGCAGAACACAACCTTTTCTGAAGCCTACAAAGTGTTGCAAGATCACATGGAGGAGTCTGTCATCACTGAAGAAGTACTGAGAGACTATCCTGCGTGCTACGAGCAAGTCTATTAGTGCATCAGGTATACCCGACAAGAGATCCAAGCGCTTGAGAAGAGGAAAAACACTGACAAAGCACTCAAAAGCACAATTGAGGATCAAATCGTGCTTGAGATAGCTAAACTCCAGAAGCTTGAGTGGGAAGCACATCAATGGGTGCATCAAGCCATTCCCAACTTGGAAAAAGTAGACATCATTTGCTTGCAGATGAAACGACTCAGAGAGACAGTAGAAGAAAAGGACCAGTTTATGGGTCCCGACATGGAAGGAATAGCTGAAATTTCCATTCCAGAGAAAATGTCGATCTTATCAAATCTGACTACATTCACCATCGACATATAGAAAATATTGCAGAGTTGGATGGATTTCCAACATCACCTAACATTGACAGCTCCAGCAATTGCCGAAGCCTGCATACAGAAAAGACCAACCATCAGACTTCACAGCCCATAAAGACCAAGCACATAATAATGACTACTTAGACGGACAACGAAATTTTTGTACCTCCCTGTTCTTCGAGAGGAAGAACCATTTTGTTCATGGGGGAGATGTTAGAGGAGCAAGTCGGTATGCTGACTTGAATGATAGCTGACTTAGTTGGTCAGCCGACTAAACTAGAGATTAGGTCGGCCACCTAAGGTCGTGTCAGTTCACCGAACCAACAAGTAGTTATTTTGTAACTGTTTGTAAATCATATATATTAGGATGTTGAGCCAGATGAGAACTGGGTTCAGTTCTCTGTATTGTATGGACCCTCTCATGCTACTATAATTTGTTATTCTATCTACTTGTTCTTGTCTCTTGTCTCTTGTCTTTGTTATGTATGTATGTTTTAGTATGTATTATTGGTAACGTTATGTGATCTATGAGATTACAACAGTTACTGACAAAAGAAGCAAAATCCCTCAGCTGGACATCACCTAGGTGAGGAGTAGGATTTGAATATTGGTCCAAGGGGCAAGCCATTTCATGTAAATAAAGCTCACACAGAAGATTCTTCTCGGTGAAGCTACTTTTCATAAAAGTTTCCAAAAACTGGTCAAAAGATGCCACTTCGTAAGGTCTCCCTTCTTTTAATTCCTTCAACTTAAACCACTTGAACTGTTCATATAAAAATACAAGATAAGAGGGAGATGGAGCTCTAGAGCTCATCAATTCATGGTAGAGAATGTACAGTTAGTCTTTCTCCTTTGTAGGGACTTGAATTTCTTCAACTCCTTCAATTATTTATGTACTTCTTCCCAAAGGAACTTCTAGAATATTAGCTCTTCTGCCCATATTTCCCTCAATTCACTGAAAGTATTCCTATGCTGAACAAGGGGGATCATTCCTTTTTGATATAGTATTCCTATGTTGAACAAGGGGGATCATTCCTTTTTGATATATATCCACCTCACTTTTCCATTTCTTTAC
Source organism: Pseudotsuga menziesii (assembly GCA_001517045.1). Lineage (NCBI taxonomy): Eukaryota > Viridiplantae > Streptophyta > Pinopsida > Pinales > Pinaceae > Pseudotsuga > Pseudotsuga menziesii. The sequence goes on from LPNX010373511.1 coordinate 45,871, forward strand.
TTCTATTTTCAGCAATGAGAGTTCTTCTATTATGTTGATGTAATTGTAACTTTGGAATGTATTCACTTGTATATCTTATGTATTATACCCCGATGTTTATTCCGGGAAGTATCTGTAATGTAATTGAGTCATGTCATGCCCCGATGTTCCCCTTGGGAGGTTCTATAATGTAAACAAGTCATGTCAAGTCATTGTGGGTAACCCTCCTATTGATTAAGGGTTAAAGTCCCCATAGTTGTGGGACCCTAGGGTTATTAGACTATCCTATAGAAGTCGGCCCTAGGTGAGTTATTGTAAGTAGTAGCAATAGTCCCCACCATTGTGTTAAGGATAACCCTCCTTGTTGGTCGGAGGAGGAAAAGTCCCCACAAGTGTGGGGAACTAGGGTTATTAGACACTCCTAGAGATGTCGGCTCTAGTAAGTAATTGTTAAGTGATGCCAACATGTTGGAGTGGGATTCAAGTGAGCGAAATAATATAAAAATAGAGTGAGCCTCTCTATTTATCACACACACACACTCAATCATTGGGGCACATGAGTGAGAAAAGAGAAGTTGCTGGGACAAGAGAGAGACTACAGCTGTCAGGAGATCATCTTTATGTTTTCAGGTTTTACTTTTGGTGTTGATTCTAACTCTGAGGAAGTTGTGGGGTTTTCTTCGTTATGGTCCTTGAGAAAAATTCTTTGTGTCTCTTGTCTCTTGTGTTTATTGCTATGCATGTTATTCTCTCAGTTAAAGATCCTAAGATCATAACGCTAGATTGAATAATAAAAATATAACATGGTATTAGAGCTAACCTGAGAAGAAGAAATTGTTAAGCTACAAAAGCTAGGGCTTCTTACTTTCTGGGTCTCTCTCCACAATCCATCAGCAAAAGTATGCTAGGTTGACTCTCCATTGAAGGTTGCATCTTTTTGTCGAAGCGGAATTCAATTCCTAGCATTTTCAGTTTTCGGTGTGAGAAATTAGGGCTTTCTACAGAAGAGGATTTTTTTAGTGAGCCCGTCATAGGATTTCTCTCCTCATCAAAATCGAAGTTTAGAGACTTGGGTCAAGATTTTTGGTTGGGTGAAACTCCGGGAAAGTCAAACCCTAGTTTGATCCCGATCCAGAAAAACCCTAAAATACTAAAACTGATAAGTTTTGGTACATTCACTATATATCGGGATTGGAGAAGTCTCAGGAGCTTAAACTTTCACCGGTTGAATAAAAAATCCTGATTTACACTGTGTCCACAATTCAGCCTTAGATTCTCTATATTTTAGGAGATATGATCCCTCCAAGTTAGGGTTCCAACCTCTTCCAAGATTCATCCCTAAATAGGACACCTAGGGAGAATTGCTATATCTCGAGCTACAAAGGTCCAAATGAAATTTTTGAATATTTTATAGAAAGGGAATGGACTTTAATTTATGTGGTAGAAGTTTCAGACCTCGAAGATGAAATAGTGACACATGGAAGTCCGTACAACTTCGTTGTGTTGAACGGTCCTAAAACAGGTCACCTTGGGAAAACAATCATAAGTCCCAATTGGTGAAACCAATTCTGATGAAACGTATGGTGTTGGAACAGGAATAGGAGAGGCTACCTTAGTGCAAAGTTTCAGACACATAAGAGCAGTAATTTCAGAGATACCACAAAAACAGTATCAGGAATTTCCGCAGAAGAAATTAGTAAACTAGGGATTCCTATTCCGGGATCTTCCCTCCATTGTTTTTAGAAAAGGAGTACATTGGACAGCTTTCCTTGAAGAGATATATATTTCTATCCAATCATATAAAAAAGATTCCAAGTTTTGAAAATTATGGTTTCTCTGACAAACCTTAGATCAACCAGCTCTGGAACTAGGACAAACACCTCAAATCGGCAAGATCTAATCTTTTGCTATTTTCATTTAAGGTTATCATTTCAAAATGGTTTATCACATCATCTTGGTGAAGTTGAAAACTTCCAAGCATGGAAGTACATTATCTCTCTGAAGAAAATTAATTAGACACCTACATAAGTAGAGAGGTTCCAGTTCTAGAGGGAGATGAGGCTAAAAGCCTTACACCAGAAGAACTTGGTCAAGGCCAAGAAGATCATTGTTGATTCAATCACGGATCACCTTATACCACAAGTGTCTTCCCTAAAGACACTGAAAGAGATGTTTGATTCCTTGACCAAGATATTTGAAGGGAAGAACATAAATCGAAATATGAACTTAAGAAACCAGTTGAAGAATGTGAAGATCCAGAATGCAGAGACCATACAGTCATACTTTACAAGGGTCTCTCAAATCAAAGAACAACTTGAAGCGATAGAAGAAAAAGTGGAGAATGTAGAAGTGGTGATAGCCACCTTGAATGGTCTCCTAGGATCATGGGATTCATTCATTTGAGGAATGTGTGCCAGAAGGAAGTGATTACTTTCAGCAGACTCTGGGAAGAAGAAGAAGCTTGACTCATAAGAAGAGAAGAGAAGATGGGAGCAATTGAAGATTAAGCTCTCACCATCCAAATAATATCCCTCAAGTGATGAGGAATATGAAGAACTCAACTCTTGAAGAACCTCTTATCCACCTTAGCATTTGGATAAGAAATGATGCTATTATGAATGAATAAGATGATGAAGCTGAAGGCTCAAGAAGGAGTCCACCCACGAAACAAATAAAGATAAGCATTCAATTCTCATTTCATGATATTGTTTTGTTATGCATTTGTTTATATTCAGTTGATGTATTATGCATGATAGAATGTTTGTATTAATGATAGTATACTACTAATATGCGTGTAATGGGTGAGTAGCTCATGGTTCTATACAAATCTCCATTGCTACTTATCTAGAATGAAACCTCTTTGCTGACATATTGGATTAGTGCACAATCTCAATGTTGTCCTGGTAGAGATGGAAGGAATCTAGAAAGTTTCCATGAGATATGGATGAATGTTGTATTGGCTAAAATAGTTGCATAATCATATATCTTGATGCAAAAGAATTTTTCATTATGAATATATCTTATGAAATGTTTCAATTTGGCTGATTTAAAAGATATTTCAATCCTTTATTATCAGTCATTAAAATAAATTTTCTACCAATTAGGTGGTGTCGCCACATTTTTAAGGCATGAATCACAGCTACTAGTTCCAGATCATATGTTGCATAATTATTTTCGTAAATTTTTAACCTTATAGACTCATAGGCACTAACATGCCCTTCTTGAGTAAAAACACTGCCTAAGACTTCATTACAAGCATCAATGCATACTACAAACTCTTTATTAGGATTTGCTATTCTTAAAATAGGTGCACTGGTTAATGAAATTTTTAAGTTCTTAAAGATTTCTTCGCATTTCTAGTTCTAGTCAAACTTCTTTCCTTTCTTTTGCAAGGAAGTTATCGGATTGGCTATCCTCGAGAAGCATTCAATGAACCTCCGGTAGTAACCAGTAATGCCTATGAAAGATCTAACATCTGTCACATCTTTAGAAACTGGCCAATCTTTGATTGCCCGTATCTTTTTAGGATCTACAAAAATTCCTTCCTTGGTCACTACGTGACCTAAATACCGAATCTTATCTTTAAAGAAGTCACACTTACTAAACTTTGTGAAGAGTTGATGTTCTCGCAACTCTTGAAAAACAATTTTTAGGTGTTCTTTATGTTCTTCTTCAGTTTTTGAATAGATTAGGATGTTATTGATAAACACGACCACGAACTTGTCTAAATACTTATGCATTATATTGTTCATTAAACACATAAAGATAGCTGGGGCGTTAGTAATCCCGAATGGCATTATGACAAATTCGTAGTGTCTGTATCTTGTTCTAAAGGCTGTCTTGAAGATGTCTTCATCTTTAATCCTCACTTGATGATATCCTGATCTTAAAACTATCTTTGAAAACACCGTGTCTCCACGTAGTTGATCAAATAAATCATCTATGCGGGGCAATCGATATCGATTTTTAATAGTCATCTTGTTTAGCTGACGGTAGTCTATGCATAATCGCATAATTTCATCTTTCTTTTTAACAAAGATGATAGGTGTCCCCTAGGGAGACACACTTGGACGAATATATTTTTTATCAATTAACTCTTTTAATTGCGATTTTAACTCATTAAGTTCCAATATGTTCATTCAGTAAGGGGCCTTTGAGCTGGGTACTGCACCCGGTACCAGCTCAATGGTGAAATCCAATTCCCTTTTAGGAGGTAATCCCAGAATTTCTTCTGGGAATACATCAACATATTCTTTTAAAATGGGGATATCTTCTATTTTTAACTTATCTGTTTTAATTTTACTTTCTTCATCGGTAATTGTTACAGCGTAAGATTTACATCCTTTTCTAACAGCTCTTTTAAGTTGTAAAGCAGAAATCTTCTTTACCATAGTTTTTCTAGGAATACCCTTAACAATTACTGGCTGTTCATCACTGTTTAAGCATGTAAAAATTTTATCGTAACAGTTTAAAATTAATCTATGTTGTTCTAACCAGTCCATACCAATCAACAAATCATATAAGCCAAGTGGAAAAATATTAAGTTTAACAACAGTTTCAAATTTGTCCATAAGTAAGGCACATTCTTTCACAAAGCAAGTTACTTTTCTTTTAGCCCCAATGGCTAACTGAACTAACCATGAATTCTCAAACTTATCGATAGATAACTTACATTTTTCCACTGTCTGAGGTGCAATATAACTAAGACTAGCTCCTGGATCAATTAAAATGGTTACAGGGGTCTAATTAATCATACCTTCTACTTCCACCGTGGAAGTCTGATATTCATCTTGTCGATTCTCCAAGGCTGCGTTAATTCTGGGCATGCTCCTTGCTAGTTCCCCAACAGTCATCTCCTCCTGTACGGTATGAATGTTGCTAACAGTCTTCTTTTAGTTTGGATAGACTGAAGCATAGTGCGGGCCATTACATTCCCAGCACTTGATAGGCTCTTTACGCTCAAAACTCTTGGTAAAATTTCCATGATTATTTGCAGTTTCCTTACCCTTAAAATTGTTCTGATTGTTGGGTGTACTATTCCTATTTCCCTGGAAATTCTTGTTGTTAGAATATTTTTTGGCCTTATTATTCTTAAAATTCTTGTTAGGCACAAAATCCTTCTTTTTAAATTCGGACTGATTATTATTTTTCTTAGCCTTCCAGTTGGCCAAGCTTTCTTTCTTCCAATTCTGCTCAAAACAAAAATTAGCCTTCCTCATAGCTTCCTCCAAGGTCTTTGGGTTATCATATTCAATTCTATCTTTAACATGATACGGTAAACAGCTAAGGAATCGTTGTACTTTTGGTTTCTCATCCACTAGGTAGGGTACATACCTAAGTAGACTTAAGAATTTGTTGTTCAGATCCTTCATTGTCATTGAACCTAACTTTAGTTCATAAAAATCCTTAGCCTTTTCCTCGTAATACTGCTCAGGCAGAAATTTCTTTTTAAAATACCGCTTAAAGGTACTCCAGTTAAATTCTTTCTCTTTTATACCCTTAACTCTCTTCAAGTCCTGCCACCAAATATCAACCTTTCCTGAGAGGTTATATATAGCCATCCTATACTTTAACTGGTTAGAATAATTATATATTTGGAAGTACTTCTTCATCCCGAACAACCAGGACTCATCTTCCTCCCCCTTCTCAGTCTCTCCATTAAAGGTTGGTGGTTTTATCTTTTTGAATTCCCCTGAGATTTCCTCATAAGGTTTATATTTCCTCTTCTTGACGTATAGATCATCATCACTATTGTCACTAGTAGTAGGGTAACTTTGTCATTCACCGAACACTTATGACGATGAACTACTTTCAGTTTTTGTATGCTTCATCTTTTTATATTTTCTTGGATGACTAACATCTTCAGATTCTGACCTTCTACCCCTTCCTTCGGTTTGAAACTTTTCCATTAGGATCTGATTCAGCTCTTCTTGAGCCCTCAAAATCCTTTCATTCTCTTTATTTACAGACACCATTTCAGTTTTTAAATCTTTTATAGTCTGTAACAGCTCTGAGGAATTTGTAGTTACATCCTCTAGTATAGGATCTTTGGGTAAATTTCTTGTTTCTGTAGCTGGAGACTCCTCCTGTGCATACTCTCCCAGCCTTTCCATAACTTCCTGTTAAACTTCAGAAAAAGACAATTCTCTATTGAACAACATAAAAAAAATTAAAATACATTAGTGTAATAATTTAATTTATTGTTTTATGAAAGCTAGGTAGGCTACATCAAGGAGTCAGGACTAGTATTTGAACCTTGTGCTCTGATACCACATGTCACAACCCCAAATTTTCACAGAATTTTTAAATTTTTGGGTTAACAATAAATGTTATAACCTGCAGTTCTACTAACAGCTAATAGTGGCATAAAGAAACAGTTAAGTAAATGGTTTTTAAAATATCTTAACAGTTTATTTTTCATAGAAAGATTAAAATTTTTTGGTATGCTAATTGTATCAGTTTACTGATTAGTTCTTTTATGTCAGTAGGTGGAATCTGCTTTTACATCTGGGGATTACTTAGCATTCATGCTAATGCAGATGAATACTATTTCTTACAGGTTGTTACAGGTATGATCGATCGAGTACATAATTTTAAAAGATCTATTAGTGTCAGCAGTATTTTGTTTGGAAATTAAAAAGCTTATATCAATAAGCTTCTAAACACTAGACATCTCTTGTAAGGTAAAAACATTTGATTTCCATTAGTTGTTCAAATAAACAAGCTTGGAAAAATGTGATGACAGTATAGCAAAATTGCAACTCTAATACTAGAATCTCTTATATGTGTATTTCTTTTTTAGTCTAAGTAATTAGTAATACTCATAAACATTGTTTTCTTGACAATATTTTTTTTGCAATAATATCTTGTCTTGCCTGTATATTTATTGTCCCTTAAATTATTTCTATAAGGTACTTACAGCCTATTATCTTAAGAACAGTAAAAACCTTTGTGTGTAGAACTATGACCATTATACCCTTCTACAAGAGTTTAAGGATACCAATACTTTGTTCCAAAGTTTAACTCTGAGTTCTACTAACTTTTGAAAATTTAATAGGATCGTTCCTATTCATATCATCAGTTTTATCTCTGTAATTATCTTGCTGTCCACTAGACACTTTGTATGAACATAAAGCCAAGTTGAATATACTCCCAAGTATTAACAAAGTAATGTCACATAAACTATGTGACAAAATTTTGTGATAATACTTTTATCTTTAGTTTTGTACTACTTCATATTTTCGATCATACTTCATTTACTTAAACAACTACCTGTGCTAGAGTACGATATGGATTGCTCTAGATGGGGAAAAACATAGGTAGGATTTATCTTTCATCACAGTACAGATTTAGTCTAGAATAACTAAGAAGCTTCAACACAATATATCATAACATCATTCATTATTTGATCCTACATAGAGATAAACTATAACATATAAATTAAAAGATAATAGAACCTGTCTTTAAAGCTAGATGACAATAGCAATGGGAGGCCGTTCCTCCCTACCAACTCTTGGATAGTGCTCAAACAGAGACTTCTTAGGACCCCCAAGCCTGTTTTGGTCTGCTTGGCTGGAACTAGGTGGAGCAATCAACAAAGTACCAGTCCTGAGACTCAATACCAACTTTGCATACTGCAGTAAGATCTTTCAACTGCAAAGATGTACTAGATAAACTTTCTGCAGTTTACCCCTCAAACACCTTCCTTCCAATTTCCCTTTCCTAATGAATTCCTTGAAGTGCATTCACTTGAATGATTCTTCTCCTGGAATGAGCAGCCTCAGCTCTCTACATTGGGCACTTTTAATAAGATTTCCTAGGTCTTTTTGGGTTAGTTGTCATTAATTGAGCCACCTGCTCTGATCCCACTTACTTGGGGGATCATGACCCCAAATGTAGGGAAGTTGCCACCAGCAACATAGGAAGTGTTTGAGGATGCTGCCACTTGTCCTTTTTGCTCTCCACCTAGTTCCTTCCACCACTTGACCAGTAACACTATTTTTAAAAGCTCTCTATTGAGGCCTGGAAATTCGCAGGCGGCAACAGTAAGGGATTCTCCCCAATCAACGTTCCCAACTAGCCAGTTGACTGTTTGGTATAGGGAATCCATCCGGTTTGCGGTCCGGCCACCGTAGGTCAAGTAACAAAACAAAGGCTTCACCGGTTACGGCCCGGTCCACCGAGTTTTTGTATTTTGACTTAAAGAAATGATATGCACGTGCCTAACTAAATGCAGGGTGATCAAGATGCAGGGAGCGGTCACAAAGTGATGCGCAGGTTCTTACCTCTCGTCTTGTGCTCGCAAGCAACCAACCAGATACAACAAGAAATAAACTAACTATCTAAACTATCCCTAGGGAGCAAGGTTATCATTTTGGATGAGCAATACATTTTCACATACATTAAGAAGAATCACAGAAAGCTGATACTTCTTCTAAAGCACATGAATGCTTACAAATATTTAAATAACCAAATAGCCGATCATTTTATAACAACATTTATTGCTCATAGTGAAAATATATCCCAGAAATTACTGAAGAACATTCAACAAGAACATAGGTTCAGAACATTAAATACCCTCACAGTAAATGAAACTCAGCTGAAAATGAAATAGTTCCTCTTCAACATTATTCATTGGTTTGCATTGATACATTCCACTTTTCACTCTCTCCAGCAGGCAAAATTGTAGTTTCCTTTGCAAAACGAAGTAGTTCCTCTTACAAGCAAACATTTACAAAATTTTCCAGGGAAAAAGCCCTTTCCCAGTCCTACTTCTACATATTTAAACTAGACCTGCTGCCCCTTGGGTTGCCTTCCAGCGTGTGACTTTTCAGTTTCTTCAACGCTTCATATTCCGATCTTTTGTTAGCATGTGATCATGAAACACTAGGTAATTGATCCATCTTTGGGATCACGCCTTTACAGCTCCGGACTTCGTCCCCCATTCGCCTCATTTTAGTCATACCTCCGCTAAACGGGTTAGTCTTTTCTTCTCGTCGTGGAAGAATGACAGGTCGCCTGGAAACTGCCTGCATTCAATTTTAAGAGCATGATTCAATCAACCGATTTTATCAATTAACCACTATTCCGCACTGAAATGGCCGAGCGAAACACCCATGGGCCTGGCAACATATCCTCTGGTCACCGGTGGGAAAATTCAAGTCGGTCGTCAGATGTAAGTGAGCTCGCAGGCTAGAATGTTCAGCCAGCCGCAACATCGGGTGAGGCTTGAGTCACGGCCAAGCGAACGTGGGCGGGATAGGCCATAAGTCGAACGTCGGATGAGTTTTAGCTTCGAAGGCCAGAAGACTCTAGCAGCCGCAACGGCGGAAGAGGAGAGCTAGAGGATACGCGGAACAGACGGGAAACTAAGTCGGACGTCGGAAGAGACTCGGGTCGGAAGCTGACTTCCTCTTCCTGGCCGAAACGACGGGCGAGCAGAAGCTGCGGACAAGCGATTTATAGTTAACAAACATTGGGCGTCGGGTGGTTTAGGAAATTGGACGCCCAGACGATCTGGGAGCCGTAACAGCGGCGGAGGAGAAACTCACAGCTTACGATCTGAAACTAAAAGGGGGCCGATTACATAAAAACCAAGTATTTCAAACAACGTTACAACCATAGTCGTTTTCTTCGCAAAAGCTGCACTAAAGAACAAAGTTTACTTCTCCACGGATAGAAATCCACGACTTAACCAAAAATGAAAATGGCAAAAACAAACCTGCTGACACCCAACTTGAAACTGACTTGAAAAAGAAAACAAACCCGCGATGCCCAAGAATTTAATCAATCAAACCAAGCAAAAAGATGAGGAGGGGCCCAGAGTTTAAGTAAAAATAAATTCGGGGAGAACAGTTGTGGTAGCAACAACTGGCGATTACCTGGGGAACCTAGATCTTTGGGTGATTATTTTCTTTGAGTAGCAGACCGTTCCGCAACAAATGCATCCATTGAATTCTTCCAGCTATCTAGATTTCTTAAATCACCGAAGTGTGTACCTTAATCATTGATGCTAGTCCTTTGGGGAGAAGGAAAACCGAGACCCTCAAGTCCAAATAACTATGCCGAGGCCAGAGTATGAGTTTCATTATTACTTCTGTTTTCAGGTAGCTAACAGTGTGGACACCACTGGATTGGAGCAGACAGTAAACATCAATATTCATTTGTTCCTCGTTCCCATGACATTTTAACACTTTGTGCTGTTGGACTTTTGTCCCTTTCATCTGAGTCCTCCTGTATGCCTTTATTACTAAATTTTAATTTAGGATCCTCTATCCCATAGTGCCCTTTTGTGTGAGTGGTGTACTTTAAGTTTCAGCTCACGGACGGAGAGGATCTTTTGGCAATTTCGTATCGATGCTTCAGCACTTGCTTTGATTTATGATGCTTTTATAGGAGTTTGACTCTTTATCTGCCTTTTGGCATTCATTTCTCGGCATGGGATCATTTATATTTAATACGTTGTTCACCTTGTTTCCTCCCATGGGTCCTTTACTGTCGCTCCTTAGAACATTTTCAATGTGACGTGGATGGAGCCCCGACATAGTACTCCAGACTCTTTGAATCCGGTTTAATTCACAGGGGTTAAGCAGGACTTCAATGCACACGACCTTTTATTTGAGAAAACTATTAGGCTGGAAGAATTCTTTAAGCAATACACAGGCTGATACTCAACATATTTGTTATTCCCAAAAGACCTTTAGTATCCTCTAGCCAACCGCCATTTCGCTCCCTTATTGAAAATCAACAACTCAACATTAAACCAAAAGAAAGCATGACTTAAAAATAACCACACAGCTTATTTATGTACAGGCGGAAAAAGTCAAAGAAAAATTAAGAAAAGTAACGCTTGAGAACCAACCCATTAACTGGTAAGTTCTCCTCCCATCCCTGTAAATCTTGCAGCTTATAAGTAGCAGGACCAAGTTTGGCTACAATCTGAAAAGGGCCTACCCATAACTACTGGAATTTGGTATGCTTTCCTTTCTCATCATGGGGGTGGTCCCATTTGAGGACTAAGTCTCCCACTTCAAAGTCTTTTGTCCCAGCTTTATGCTTGTCAAACCATCTCTTAACCGACTCTTTCTGTTGTTTAAAACGTTCTTTAGCCTTGGATCTGGCCTCTTCTGCCTTCAGGAGATTATATATTCTTATTTGGAGAACCTCATCATCCGACCCCCTAGACTCTTGAGCTAGTATGGAAGATGGCAGAATGATGTTGGGAGGCAGGATAGCTTCCTTACTATACACAAGGGTATAGGGTGACACTCCTAGTGCAGACTTAGGGGTAACTTTGTCAGCCCACATGGCATTGGGTAAGGCTGAGTGCCAACTCCGATGGTTTTCTATTACGGTCTTCTTCAGGATTCTAATGAGGTTTTTATTGGAGGATTCCGCCAGGCCATTCCCTTGAGGATAGTAGTTAGCAGAGTAATGCAATTTTACCCCCTTTTCATGAGCAAATGCAGTTAATTTAATTGATGAAAAGTATTTAGCATTATCAAAAAATACTGAAATTGGAACTCCAAACCTGGTCATGATATGATCTTGTAAGAAGCTAATGACTTCATCCTCGTTGATCTTGCGCAATGGGATAGCTTCAACCCAACGAGTGAAATAATCAGTCGCAGTGAGAATGTACTTGTGCAGCAGGGAAGAGTTTGGTTTTATTTCTCCAATGATGTCCAATCCCCACTGTTTGAAAGGCTCCGTGACCATTACAGGCTTTAGAGGTGCCGCTGCTCTCGGTTGTCTTGCACCGCATCTTTGGCAGGTATCACATTTTCTGACATGCGCATGTGCATATTTGAAGAGTGTAGGCCAATAGTAACCGGCTCTAAGGATTTTGTGGGCTGTCGTGTCACCTGAATAATGTCCCCTAGCCGGACCGTCATGTAATTCTGCCATTACTTTCTCAGCATCTTCTTTCTCCAATCATCTCAGGAGGACTCCATCGTAGTTTTTTCTGAATAATACGCCTTCCACAATTTGGTAGGAAGCTGATTTCAAACGCAACGCTCTTCTTTGTTTGGAATTCCAATGCTCTGGCAATAGCCTGGACTGCAAGTAATGCACAAGGTCTCGGTACCAAGACTTAGGAGCTGTGAACAAAGGACATACATCCATCACCTACAGCTTGGCTTCATCTTCCCATGCTTGTTCTTTGTTGTTTCTGCTCCCAGTCATTAGTTTGCATAAACCTTGACCTTTTACTAAAGTGGCTGGCTTGAATTCAAGATCGTATTCTTGAAGGGTTGTTACCCAGTTGCCCCTTCTTTCTCCCAGCTCTTTCTGAATGAGAAGAGATTTTACAGCTGGATAAGGGACTATCACCTTGGTCCGATTTTTTAATATATAAGGCCTGAATTGCTTAACTACCTTAAACACTGTGTATGCTTGCTTATCGATGGCTGGGTAGTTTAATTCAGCCCCTTGTATCCCAGTGCTCATAAAAGAAATGGGGAATTCATCACCCCCATCTTCCTTTTGCGTAAGGACGGCTGCCAATGAATCATCGGACGCAAAAGTATACATAATAAAGTCCTTGTCAAAGTCTGGACTTTTCAGAGAGGATGCGTGGGCCACAGCAGTCTTTATTTTACTAAAAGCATTCTTTTCTGTTTCAGTCCACTTAAATTGTGCATTTTGCTTGACCATCTGCTGTAATGGTTTAACAGTCTGGGCAAAATCAGGCACAAATCTTCTTACAAAGTTTATTGTTCCCATGAAGGATTGCATTCCCTTTTTATTATGAGGCATGGGGATTTGTTCAATGGCCTTGATTCTTTCTGGGTCTATAGATATACCTCTCTTTGAGACTATATGCCCCAGTAACTTGCCCTCTGTGACTGCGAATACGCACTTCTTAGGATTGAGTGAAATGCCATACTTCCGACAATGCTCGAAAATTTGCTTTAGGTGGAACGCGTGCTCCCCTCTTTTCTTCGAAAATATTGTGATATTATCAAGGTAGACCACCACACTTCGTCCAATCAGTCCATGAAAAGCTATGTCCATAGCTCTCTGAAACGTCGCTCCGGCATTAATCAGTCCAAAAGGCATCCTTCTATATGTGAAAGTTCCCCATTTCGTCGTGAATGTTTTCTTCAATCTATATTCCTTGGCCACTAACACTTGGTTGTAGCCAGAGAATCCGTTTAACAATGAAAACAATTCAGAACCAGAAACCATCTGTAGCAATTGCTCCATGGGAGGTACCGGATAGTTGTCTTTGTCTGAGGCGCGGTTTAAGTTTCTGAAGTCCACGCACAGTCTGATTTCTCCCGACTTCTTTCTGACCGGTACCAAATTTGACACCCACTTAGAGTGCCTGACTTTAAAAATAATCCTGGCATCCAACAATTTCTTTACCTCGCTTTGAATTAGTGGCTCCAACTTGGGGTGCATCTTCCTTAACGGCTGCTGATACGACTTGAAGCCTGCTTTAATAGGGATGACATGCTTGATAATGCTGGTATCGTAGGTCTTCAAATCTGCATACGTCCATGCAAAGACATCTTTGTACTGTTTAAATAAACTGAGGAACCTGTGTCTTTCTGCTGGTGAGCAACATTTGCCGAGGTTCACGAACTTGGGCTCCGTTTCAGTCCCTAAGTTTATCAGCTCGAACTGTAGAGTTGAGCTGTGTGTCTTCACATTGGCGGGTCTTCTAAACTTTTCATTCAAGTCAAACATCTTCTCTAATGTTCTGACCCCTTTGGGAATGAAATTGTCATATTTCATTTCAGCCTGATGTTCCTCATCATCGATGATGGCTCCTTTAAAAGTCTCATCGTTTGTCAAGCACTCGATTATTTGCTGATCATCGTCAAATACTCGCAAGTTGGTGATCATGTCGGGTACTGATGGCCTGAAAAGCAATTCAATAGAGCATTTGTTATTAGTGGGAACCAACCTGGCGGCTGATGTAGCTAGAAGATCAGCGGCTGCATTTTTTATTCTTGGAATTGAAATAATGTTAAACGCATGAAAACATTTAAGCAATTCCCATACCTCGTTTTGGTAAGCTTTCAAATGAGGGGAAACACAGTGTATTTGATTTCTTATTTGCTTTACAACTATTTCTGAGTCCCCAAAAACTTTTAAATTACTAACCTGTAGCTCAATTGCTTTCTTGAGTCCCTGCAGCAGTGCTTCATACTCAGCTGTATTGTTAGTACACTCAAACTCTAACCTACAGGACAAGAAGTATTTATTTTTTTGTGGATCAATAAGGACGCAGTCGGCCCCTGACCCTTCTAATATTCTTGAGTCGTCAAAATATAAAGTCCAAAAAACATTGTCTACTGAAAATGAATCTACTCCTACAGCTAAATCTACTATTTTACAGTCAAGCTCATCAGCCTGAGAAAAACGAAGGAGATCAGGCTGGGTGTCAGGTGTGTTGCTAGCCTCTTCCGCTTGATAATTCCCTGGTTCTAGTTCAAGAAATTAGTTTCCCAATACAGATTCAACTGGTACATTCTTCCCATCCAATTGAGTGACATTTTACTTCATATGAGGTTCTCTCAAAACCTTGATCTGATTAGGACTCCCTTTGTACAGCAACCAAAGATGCGACCAATCTGTGGCGAAACACCCATTTAATTTGGCCGACCAATCTCTGCTCAGGACCAAGCCGTAAGCATCTGGTATGTCAGCCACTACAATGTTAATAACTTGGCACACTCTGTCATCGGACGCCAGGCAGATTAGAATTTCCTCCATCTCGCCAACTACCTTGACGTCTGTCCTATCCAACTGCACCACCCTCCACATGGTTGGCTTAGGCTGTCCATTTATTTTCTTACATACTGATATGGGCATGACATTAATTGGCGCTCCTGAGTCCGCTAGACAATTGTGCACGTTATGATTAAAAATTTCAAATGTCAAGAGGAAAGGTAGATGTTTAGTTTTAGGCTTACCCCCGGTGCTAGCTTCCCCAATTTCTTCTTCCTCCCGAGGTTGATTGTCAGCGTGTAGCTTTTCGTCTGATGTTTCAAGTGCTTTCAACAACCTCTCTTTCTGTTGAGGTACTTTGCACATTTCAAACAGCGAGACGTTTGCCTTTATCTTCTTTAGATCTTCGACAATGTCATACTCGATTAGTTGTCTAGTGGACTGAGGTTTATCAGCACTCACATTCTCCTCGTTTGGCTTATGCAACGTTCTGTTTTGCTTAGGATCTTGGCTGGTAATGGTAAATTCTGGAATCTGATTAGCCAATGATTTGTCTTGAAATTTCTTCTTGATATTTCTTTGCAGCCTTCGAATCTTTGGGAGCAGAAGAATATCATTGCTAACCGTCCCTTTGCTCCTAGTTGTCACGTTAGCCTCTCTGATATCTTTGCGTCCCTGGGTACTTTTCTCCTCTGCATCGAGTAAGGAGACAGAATCCCATAATGCCATGGTTTCCTCCTCCTGTCCTTTTGTAGAAGTTGAAGCAGCGTTTTCGTTCTTTTCATCTTCATCTTCCTCCGTTAATCTTGAATCCAACATCTGATTCATGACCAATGTCATTGAATTTATCCATTGCGAACAGTTCTTTTCGAAATGAGGCTGTTGATGAAAAGTGTAGAAATTCTCCATCCCTATCTCTGTTAGATTCATGGATGCAGTTTTTTGAGGAGGAGGTTGGGTCTGATTGCTATCCTCCCTTTTCTTATAATATGGCCTGAAAAACTTTTGTGCTTCTTTTTCCTTTTCTAAGTCTATGATCTTATTGGACAGCTTTTGCATCATTTTAGCCATGCTTTCATAGCCTGGCATCTTTTCTTCTTTAGGCTTGGTGAACAATAAGGTTTTTCTTCCCGCACCTTTCTCTCCTGATTGTTCAGGATAGTCCTCAACACTTTCTCTTTCAGCTTCCACCACTTCTACCTCTTCATAGGTCTCTGTCAAGGTAGGCTTGGCCCTACCTTTTGCAAACATGGCCAAATCAGGACCCAAAGCTGAGGTATAGTATTCGATTAGTACTTTGTCTGAAGGCTTATCTGTTTCAGAGAAATTTTTTAGATATGCTGCAAACCTTTGTGTGAAGCTGTGCACTTTTTCTTTTTTCTCTTTCTTCAATGCACACAATCCTTTCATGAGGGCAGCGTGAGTCTTTTGGACGGCATACTTACTTCTAAACATTCTCTCGAAGGTATCCCAGTCTGGGATAGAATTAGCGGCAATCCAAAATACCACGAGGCCGTAGCTCCTTTGAGGGTATGCGGGAATAGTCTACACACCACATCTTCGTGCTCCCCAGCCCTCAGACCTTCTATTGCCAAGTAGAAACTCTGTAGATGATCATCCACCAGGATTTTTTCATTTGGGTCAAATTTGGGCAGTAGCTTCTCAAAGGCTTGAGGTAGGTCGTGCAAAGGTGGGGTCAGATTTAGAGGTGATCTGGCTTTCCATGCAGGTGGTGGAGGATTAGGTGGGGGTTGATTGGCATTAACACCAGCCATGAGTTGGGGTGGAGAGTGAGGGGGTGAACCAACAGGGGTGTGAGGACGTGAACCAACAGGGGTGTGAACAGGAGAACTGTAAGGAGCATCTCGGCCGACTTGGTTCAAAGCCAATTCAACCTCCTGTAAGGCAGTTTCCACAAGTTCTTCCCAGTCTCCAACCAACACTGAATCTTCAATTAGAGGACAGTCTTTCTTCTTGTACTCTCTTCTAGGCAATTCGGGGATAATTAGCAACCCTCCAAGCTTCTTTACATAAGCACGGGTATGTCTTCTGAGATCATTTACAATTTCGTTGCGGACATGATATAGATGTTCTCTGTTTTCTTCTTCTGGAATTGGATTACGCGATCCACTACTTTCAGAACTGTAACCAGCGGAATAATCTCTGTAAAATGGGTTTCCTCGGCCAGCCATGCACTGGCGGCCCTCCTTCTAGCGCCAAAACTGTTGAGGCCTGTAAATTCGCAGGTGGCAACAGTAAGGGATTCTCCCCAATAAACGTTCCCAACTAGCCCGTTGACTGTTTGGTATAGGGAATCCGTCCGGTTTGAGGTCCGGCCACCGTAGGTCAAGTAACAAAACAAAGGCTTCACTGGTTACGGCCCGGTCCACCGAGTTTTTGTATTTTGACTTAAAGAAATGATATGCACGTGCCTAACTAAATGCAGGGTGATCAATATGCAGGGAGCGGTCACAAAGTGATGCGCAGGTTCTTACCTCTCGTCTTGTGCTTACAAGCAACCAACCAGATACAACAAGAAATAAACTAACTATCTAAACTATCCCTAGGGAGCAAGGTTATCATTTTGGATGAGCAATACATTTTCACATACATTAAGAAGAATCACAGATAGCTGATACTTCTTCTAAAGCACATGAACGCTTGCAGATATTTAAATAACCAGATAGCCGATCATTTTATAACAACATTTATTGCGCATAGTGAAAATATATCCCAGAAATTACTGAATAACATTCAACAAGAACATAGGTTCAGAAAATTAAATACCCTCACAGTAAATGAAACTCAGCTGAAAACGAAATAGTTCCTCTTCAACATTATTCATTGGTTTGCATTGATACATTCCCCTTTTCACTCTCTCCAGCAGGCAAAATTGTAGTTTCCTTTGCAAAACGAAGTAGTTCCTCTTACAAGCAAACATTTACAAAATTTTTAGGGAAAAATCCCTTTCCCAGTCCTACTTCTACATATTTAAACTAGACCTGCTGCCCCTTGGGTTGCCTTCCAGTGTGTGACTTTTCAGTTTCTTCAACGCTTCATATTCCAATATTTTGTCAGCATGTGATCATGAAACACTAGGTAACTGATCCGTCTTTGGGATCACGCCTTTACAGCTCCGGACTTCGTCCCCCATTCGCCTCATTTTAGTCATACCTCCACTAAACGGGTTAGTCTTTTCTTCTCGTCGTGGCAGATTGACAGGTCGCCTGGAAACTACCTGCATTCAATTTTAAGGCATGATTCAATCAACTGATTTTATCAATTAACCACTATTCCACACTGAAATGGCCGAGCGAAACACCCACGGGCCTGGCAACATATCCTCTGGTCACCGGCGGGAAAATTCAAGTCGGTCGTCAGATGTAAGTGAGCTCGCAGGCTAGAATGTTCAGCTAGCCGCAACGTCGGGTGAGGCTTGAGTCGCGACCAGGCGAACGCGGGTGGGATAGGCCATAAGTCGGACGTCGGATGAGTTTTAGCTTCGAAGGCCAGAAGAATCTAGCAGCCGCAACGGCGGAAGAGGAGAGCTAGAGGATACGCGGAACGAACGGGAAACTAAGTCGGACATCGGAAGAGACTTGGGTCGGAAGCTGACTTCCTCTTCCCAGCCGAAACGGCGGGCGAGCAGAAGCTGCGGATAATCGATTTATAGTTAACAAACATCGGGCGTCGGGTGGTTTAGGAAATCGGACGCCCAGACGATCTGGGAGCCGTAACGGCGGCGGAGGAGAAACTCACAGCTTACGATCTGAAACTAGAAGGGGGCCGATTACATAAAAACCAAGTATTTCAAACAACGTTACAACCATAGTCGTTTTCTTCGCAAAAGCTACACTGAAGAACAAAGTTTACTTCTCCACAGCCAGAAATCCACGGCTTAACCAAAAATGAAAATGGCAAAAACAAACCTACTAACACCCAACTTGAAACTGACCCGAAAAAGAAAACAAACCCGCGATGCCCAAGAATTTAATCAATCAAACCAAGCAAAAAGATGAGGAGGGGCCTAGAGTTTAAGTAAAAATAAATTCGGGGAGAACAGTTGTGGTAGCAACACTCTCCCAGGCTGTTGTCTCCACTTTTATTTATTTAAAAATTAAATATTCAGAATTACATTCCACATCCTTGACTCTGCTGAGTCATCAGTTTCCACTTAGCATTAAATTTAACATAATGTATGGGAATAATATCAAAATATGATAACATTATTTTACAAAATTGGGGCATGTGACACTAAGGTTCGACATGGTACGACAGAATGGATAGATTACTGATGACTCTAGGATTTACTGAGAGTAAAGAGGATTCCAACCTTTGCTTCAAGGTTGAAGGCGGAAGACCAGTGATGATCCTGTGATGTTTCAATGCATTATTTTCTAGGCATGGAGGTGTGGTAGAATGCAGATGGAATTTCCCTGGGACAAGGGAAATATACGATAGAGATCCTGAAGATATTCGGGATGATGGGATGCAAGGCCATGACCACACCTATGGCATCAAACCTGAAGCTATTGAGTGATGCTTCATCATAAGCAATTGATGCTACGATGTATCGTCAGATGATTGGGTCCCTGATGTACCTGATGAACACGAGACCAGATATTTGCTTTGCTATGAACACCTTGAGCTAGTTCCTGACAAATCTAAGACATGTTCACTTGGTTGCTGCAAAGCATATTCTGAGGTACCTGAGGGGTACAGTTGATTATGGACTCAAGTATGAGGTGAATCAAAAGATTAACCTGGAAGGTTATGTTGATTCATATTGGGCAGACAATGCCATCGATAGGAAGAGCACTTCAGGGTATTGCTTTAGTATGGGATTAGGTGTGATCTCTTGGTTTAGCAGGAAGAAATCCTGTGTGGCACTGAGTAGAGCTGAAGCAGAGTATGTCGCAGCTTGTTCAGCTAGTTGTGAGGCAGTATGGCTGAGGAATATACTTTCTAATTTATTTGATCTCAAGTTGGATGCTACTTGTATGTATTGCGACAACCAGAATTGTGTGAAGTTGTCGGAGAACTTGGTGTTCCATGACAAGTCAAATCATATCGAGATCAAGTAGCACTATATCAGGGATATGGTGCAGAAAGGAGCAGTGAAGCTCTAGTATGTTGTGAAAGAAAAAAAGATAGCTGATGTGTTGACAAAGCCATTGGCCAGAGTGAATTTTGAGTACTTCAGGGAGAAGCTTGATGTTCTCAAGATCAAGGTTCCCTCCAAAGGGAAATGATGAGTCCGTGAGCCATTTTAACATGGCGAGAGGATTGGTTCCTTCCATGGTTAGATGTAAGGGTTAAGCCATTCTGTCATGGTGAGAGGATTGGTTCCTTCCATGTCAGATATGAGTGCTAAGCCATTCTGATGTGACTGTAGGATTGGTTCCTACATGATCAGATATAAGGGTTATTGCCATTCTTTGAATGGAGGTACCTGGTCAGTTACTAGGAATACTCTGTCTAAGACTGAGGGCCATTCTAATATGACTGTGGGATGTGTTCTCACATGATCATATATGAGTGCATGGCCATTCTGATGTGATTAAGGGATGTTTTCCCACTTGATCAGATATAAGGGTTGTTTCCATTATTTGAATGGAGGCACCTGGTCATTTACCAGGAAAGCTTGGTTTGGGACTGAGGGCCATTCTAATATGACTGTGGGATGTGTTATCACATGATTAGATATGAGTGCATGGCCATTCTGATATGATTTAGGGATGTGTTCCCACTTGATCAGATACAAGGGTTGATGCCATTCTCTGGGAGAATGGAGGCACCTAGTTAGTTACCAAGAACCCTCAGTTTGGGACTGAGAGCCATTCTGACATGATGATAGGATTAAGTTCCTTCCATGGTTAGATGTGAGTGCTATGGCTTTTCACAGATGGTAGTAGGTGTGTCCTACCATGCTGGATATTATAAGTGTTGTGCCTTTCCACAGATGGTAGTAGGTGTGTCCTACCATGCTGGTAGATGTAAGTGATGAGCATTTCCACAGATGATAGTAGGTGTGTCCTATCATGTTGGTGGATGTGAGTATTGTGCCTTTTCACAGATGATAGTAGGTGGGTCCTATCATGCTAGTAAATGTAAGTGATGGGCCTTTCTAACATGGTTGTGGGATGTGTTTCCGCATGGTCATATGTGAGTGATGGGCATGCCTTCTTGACATGGTGTTGGATGTGTTCCTCTCATGGTCAGATGTAAGTGATGAACGAGCCATTCTGACTTAGGGTCAGATATAAGCGCTGAAGAAGACCTACATGGAGGCTAGGAATTCAACTAGCATGAAAAAGGGTTGGCTTTGTAGAACTTCCTGTGATGAAAAGAATCATGAGATAGAACTTGTGACGATGATCCAATAGTGATGATCCAAATCGAGTGATGATCTAGATCCAGTGATGATGATCCAGATCCAATGATGATCCAAATCCAGTGATGTTGGTCGAACAGAGATGATCCAGATCTAGATGAAGATGACTTGAAGATAAATTGACCTGAAGATGAAGATGACTTGAAGATGACGAGAAATCGATGATGATCTAGATGATACAGAGAAGAATACTTGTGCTGATAAATTATGTTTAGAGAATACCTTCCTAGTTCAGACCGAGTGTTGATGTAATTGTAACTTCGGAATGTATTCACTTTTATATCTTATGTATTGTACCCCTATGTTTATTCCAGGAAGTATCTGTAATGTAATTGAGTCATGTCAAGCCTTGATGTTCCCATTGAGAGGTTCTATAATGTAAACAAGTCATGTCAAGTCATTGTGGGTAACCCTCCTATTGATCAAGGGTTAAAGTCCCCACAAATGTGGGCCCCTAGGGTTATTAGACTATCCTAGAGAAGTAAGCCCTAGGTGAGTTATTGTAATTCGGGCAATAGTCCCCACCATTGTGTTAAGGATAACCCTCCTTGTTGTTCAGAGGAGGCAAAGTCCCCACAAGTTGTGGGACAATAGGGTTATTAGACACTCCAAGAGATGTCGGCTCTAGTAAGTAATTGTTAAGTGAGGCTGACATGTTGGAGTGGGCTTCAAGTGAACGGAAGAATATAAATAGAGAGTGAGCCTCTCTATTTATCACTCACACACTCAATCATTGGGGTGCATGAGAGACAGAAGAGAAGTTGCTGGGACAAGAGAGAGACTACTGCTGTCGGGAGATCATCTTTATGTTTTTGGGTTTTACTTTGGTGTTGATTCTATCTCTAAGGAAGTTGCGGGGTTTTCTCCTTTATGGTTTCCCCAAGGAAAATTATTTGTGTCTCTTGTCTCTTGTGTTTATTGCTTTGCATGTTATTCTCTCAGTTAAAGATCCTAAGATCATAATGCTAGCTTGAATGATAAAAATCTAACATATTAGGCCTTGAATCATTTCCTCTCTTGCATCCTTCTCCTCATCATAATCTAAATTGACAAAGTCTTGGGAAGATTGCATCAATACCTTATTACAAAATATTTCATCCTGATTGTTCTGAATTGGAAATGAAACATCTTCCTCTTCTACCAGTGGTCCAACAACTTCTGCCTGCAAGTGTACTTCTGCAATCAATTCTAAGGATGTTGTTTCTTGTGTAACAACACCTTCTTCCTAAAACCATTTTCTATCAACTCCAATAGCCAATGGTAAAGATGTTGTTTCTTTTGTGGCAACATATTCCTGTGTTCCAATCTCAGCATCTTCTTGAGTCTCGGCTGTAACTTCTTGATTCTCAGTTGTGGCTTCAATAGGGAGCTACAGAGATGTTGGTTCTTGTGTAACAACTTCCTTCTCTCCTAGTTTCTCTAGCTGCTTGGGTTGCTCTTGAGTTACTTCCATATCCCATGAAAAATGAGACCGGTCCCCGAGTATTTCAGTGTCCCTAGATAGATGAGACTAGTCCCTGAATGCTTCAGTGTCCCCTGATGCAAGGGGATGTATTTGTTCGTCTTATCCTAATTACACATCAAGGATTATGCCCACCTCAAGCTCAGTTGTCCCTAGCTGAATGGGAGTCTAAACAAGGTTTCCTGAGGATGTTGGTTCTTGTGTGACAACATCCTGATCAAATTCAACATTTTCCTGTTGCTGAAGTTCTCCCTCCACTAGTTCTATGTCTTGAGATTATTTTGGGGTCATAGTAAAAACTCCTGAGTTCAGTTCAGGGATTGTCTCGACCTCTGTCTCACTCACTTCCAATTGAGTAGCAGCTTCAACAAACATTTCTAGGGTTATTGATTCTTGTGTAACAACACCCTGTGGTTGAGACTGTAATTGATCATATTCCCTTACTTCTACATCAGGGATCATTTCCACTTCTAGTTATTCTTCATCCCTCAATTCTACCGCAAATGTTCCTTTCTCTTCTCCAACTGCCTGTGTGGGTTTTTGTGCCAGAAATGCACACACTATGACTTTGTATCCTGATTGATTAAAAATTTCTCCACACTCAGGGAAAACTAGTTTTCCAATTCTTCATCTTCCTCAACCGGAAGTGATCCTTCGACCTGATCTACAGCTTCTACCAGTGTGTGAAATCTCCTTTCCACCTATTTCTTGCATGTTTCCTTCCATCTTTCCAATTCATTTCGGAGCACTTGCACCTCTTCCTTCAACAGGCCATTTTCAAACAAAATTCCCTCAATTTGAGGTTCCTCTGCAACAGGTTTTTGTGAGGCAGCATTTGTCTTAGGTCTCAAGATGGGAAATTCAATGTTTGCTTCGATATTTTCCCATTTTTCCTGCATTGCTTCTGCTGTTACGAAAGATCTAGTTCTTCTTCTTCTTACTGGTCATGATGCATGTACCTCATATTTTGATCTTCTTCTCTTCCTTTGTGGTATAGGGGCTTCCAATTCTACAGCTGATGTAGAAGGAATGTCTCCTATTTCAACATCTTCTCTGGTCTCTTCCATCTTTGTTTCCTCCTCAATAAGAGTTCCCATCCAATCCAGAGAGGATTCAATGGTGAGAAACTCTACATATCCTTCTGTCATCATAGCTCCTATAGTTTCAGCTTCAATTGTGGCAGCATCTAATACTTCTCCAGCTTCAACTTCTGTTGCCGAAGCTCCCAAATTCAATATCCCCTCTGTAGGGTTTGTTATTGCTACATCCTTACCTAATTCTTCTTCTTCGTTATCTGATTCTATCTCATCTTCTTCTTCTTCGTTATCTGATTCTACCTCACCTTCCCCCTCAACTGAATTGGAGGGACTCTGGTCCTCCTAATCTTCTTCCATTCCACCGAAATGTGTTGGTGCCTCCTCTTCTTCCTATATTTAAACACCCCACAAAATTGCAGGTGCTTCAACTTCCTCCTCTATTAGAACACCATGCAAAATTACAGGTCCCTAGTTTATTTGAGGTTGACCAATAAACTATTCCCAAGTTTGGTTTCTCTGAGCTAAGGCCCTTAAGATAAGCAGTTTGATCAGGCCATGATGGGTGAGGGAAGAATATGGGTGTCGGGATGATCTTACAAACCCCTCCATGTGATGTAGGTCTTTAAATAGATAAAATGGAATATTGAGTAAATCCCTATGGCATAAATGAGACAGCAGAGGGAACTTAAGGAAATACACAGTTTGATACCTACCTTCACACGTAATGTACTTCTTCAAGAAGACCTCCACTTCATTCCAAGGGTGAGGTAGTGATTGTAATTCTATCCCCATCTTTGTTTGGCGGACCTGTTCATCGACTAGCATAAAATCCCGCATTGCAACAGCATTGCGTGTTCTTCTTCCAAACCAGGCCCTTCCAACTTGAGGAAGGCCAATAACCTCAACTACAATATCCTCAGTAACTTCTATGTGTAAACCCCTGACCTCTAAATGGGTTTACGTGAGATTCAGAGCAAACTGCAAAGTTGTTTCTTGATGAAAACCACCTAGACATTGGAAAAACTTAGTTCATCCAGCAGCTTTGAAGATGGAAAAAACCTCAGCATTTCTTCGCCACTCCTGTGTGTTTGTAGGTTCGTGTCAGGCTGGGATACCCATGTTTCCTCTCTTTCTAAATGCTGGTATTAACTCCACAATTTACAGGCCCGGTAATGGAGGTTACAGCATAGGGTCATGCAAGAACAGCTGATGTTGGGGTGGGAAAATTAGGAAAGTTAAGACAATCGTAAGCAGGGAATCATTGGTAAGATTTGGCCCCAAATTAGGAAAAAGGTGACGGCCATAAGATAAGATTGAGTACCCATTAGATCGTGTGGATTGACAGTTAACAAAGCATGGGTATAATGACATGTATAAAAAGGCAAGCATGATTAATTTTGTCAAATCTACTTAATGCTTAATCATGTAAATAATCAAAACCATACCTTAGCAATTATGCAATGAACCGTGACTTCTCAAGATAATACAACATGTCAAATGCTACCATAAAATTTAAACATGATTGCGTGTGTGCTGCAATGATGTTCCTTCCAGCAACCCAAAAACTATCTTTTAAACATTGACAAAAACATAATTGAAGTTGTGAGGTGAGTCAAAATCAATAAAATCACGGGCAACGGGAATTCCGGACAAATCTAGACGAGTCGTAGGCCTTATGTGGATAAACTTGGAGGATTCACAGCTGCAAAAGATAGGAAATCTACTAGAATTTGGCGGAGTCACAGCTATGAGAAATAGGAAAAATATGCTAAAATTGGCGGAGTCGAAATCGCTAGAAATAGGAAAAGTCTACTAAAATTAGCAGAGCCCCAACTGCGAGAAATAGGAAAAGTTTGCTAAAATTGGTGGAGTCATAGCCGCAAGAAATAGGAAAAGTGGCAACTTTTACGGAGTTGCAGCTGCTCGGAACGGGAAAATAGGCAAATTTACGAAGTTGCAGCTACACAGAACAGGAAAATAGGCAAATTTTACGGAGTTGTAGCTGCGCGGAACGGGAAAAATAGGCAATTTTTTACGGAGCCGTAGCTGCACGGAACGGGAAAGTAGGAAAATTTATGGAGTTGCAGCTACGCAGAATGGGAAAATAGGAAAATTTTATGGAGTCACAATTGCACGAAATCGTAAAATAGGCAAAATTTACGGAGTTGCAGCTGCACAAAATGGGAAAAATAGGCAAATTTTTACAGAGTCGCAGCCGCGCGGGACTGTTCATCATTCAAAAAAAAAAAATTCTTCTTCAACAAGATTTTACCAAAACAAGAAATTAGAATAGGGGCTCACAGTTGTTAGGCTCAGTCATGACCATTGCTCCTTAAGTAAATTCCTGCAAAGATTCTTCAAAGAAAACCAATCAAGCATAAAGGAAAACAAAACAAAAAAATGAAAATAGGAAAACATCAATTTATTTATGTACAAAAAATTATTTTGTGTGGAAATCATAGTGATTTTCTAAAGATTGACAAGGGCAGAGTGATTCCTGCCCTTGCACTAACTGGTATCCTGGATCAGCTGCAACCTATGAAATAAACACATCCATTGAGATTGGCTTGTGGTATAGTCGCAGCCTATGACCATTAGCAAATAATGGTGTACGGTTTTCGTCAATTGTGACCAGGTGGACTGTACCATTATCAAATACTCTGTCTATCTGATATGGACCCAACCATCTTGTGCGTAGCTTACCTTTGAAGTTCCTTTTGAATCTGGAATCGTATAATAATTCCCAGTCTCCTTCACATAATACTTTCTTCTTGATGAACCGATCGTGCCATTTGGATCGTTGTTGTTGAATCAATGTTGTTTGATCCGCTGCAGCTATATGTTTTTCGTTGAGTTCATTTAATTGATTCAGTCTACTCCTCTAGGATTCCGTTACATCCAAGTTTACATCCATGGCTGTCCTCAAAGTCTTTATTTCAAATTCTATAGGGAAGACAACACTCTTACCATACACCAAGTCATAGGGGGAGAAACCTGTAGTATTGCACCAAGTAGTGCGATATGCCCACAATGCTTCTGGAAGCATGTCAGCCCAATCTATGCGATGGTTTCTGACTATTTTAGTAAGGATAGCTTCAATAACTTTATTGGTACTTTCCACCTGGTCATTGGCTTGGGGATGGTAAGGTGAAGTTATCCTATGTTGAGTATGGTACTTATGTAGCAAAGCTTCAAATTTGTGTGACATAAACAGTGGTCCTCCATCTGTGATTAATTCCTTGGGTACTCCAAAACGAGTGAAG
Source organism: Pseudotsuga menziesii (assembly GCA_001517045.1). NCBI lineage: Eukaryota > Viridiplantae > Streptophyta > Pinopsida > Pinales > Pinaceae > Pseudotsuga > Pseudotsuga menziesii. The sequence goes on from LPNX010373511.1 coordinate 72,688, forward strand.
ATTTCCTTGTACAGGAAATCTATTACAACCTATTCATTGGCTTTCACCAGAGCCACAGCCTCCACCCATTTTTTCATGTAGTCGACGCAAACTAAAATGTAAGCTTTCTGCTTCAAGGAAGAGTTGATAGGCCCAACAAAATATAAGGCCCATCTTTCAAAGGGTTCAACCACCAATTGTGGTTGAAGATGCATTTCGTCCAATCTGTTAGGTTGGCCCATTCTTTGATAGTTGTCACAAGCCTGAACATACTTCTTTGCATCCCTGAAAACTGTTGACCAATAATAGCCCATTATTAACACCTTATGACCTGTCCTTTTATCTACAAAATATCCCCCACATGGCTCATCATGACAGGCCTTCAAGATATGGAAGACTTCATCCTCCCTTACACATCTTATGATCTCAAGATCAAGACCTGTGTAGAAAATATGACCATCTATCCAGTAATACGTGGCACTTTGTTGAATAATTTTCCTTTTCTCTCTCTTTGACAAATGTACCGGAAGCTTGCCTACGGCCAAGTAGTTAGAAACATCTGCATACTAAGGGGAATGAGCTGAAACTGCAAATAAATGTTCATCTGGGAAAGACTATTCAACTAGTAAGATGTCGTCACTGTTAGCAAAATGAGATTAAAAATCAGCAACAACATTTTTTTCCCAGGTCTCAAATAAAAGTAATATCAAATTCTTGTAATAGTAACAACCATCTAGTTATCCTAGCATTTGTAACTGGTTTGTTCATTAAATACTTGATGGTTGAGTGGTCAATGTGTACAAAGGTGGGATATCCAGTGATATAATGCCTGAATTTGTTAATGTAGTAGAAAATGGATAAAAATTCTTTCTTTGTAAGAGTGTAATTGAGTTCAGCAGGATCCAAGTTTTTACTGATGTAGTAAATTGCATATGGTGCTTGACCATCCTGCTGTCCCAACACTGCTCCAATGGCAGTGTCAGAGGAATCTGAAGAAATGTGAAAAGGAAGAGCCCAATTGGGCCCCCTTAAGATAGGAGTTGTAGACAACCTCTTCTTAAGTTTAGTGAACACTTTTTGGCATGCATCATTCCAAATGAAGTGTACATCCTTCATCAATAAGGTAAATAAAGGATAATCTAGTTTGGAAAAATTTTCTATGAATCTTCTATAATAACCAACATGCCCTAAAAAACTACGTACCTCTTTATGTGTTCCAAGAGTGGGTATATTTTCAATTACCCTAATTTTGGATGGATCTACCTAGATACCATCAGTAGAGATAAAGTGCCCCGGCACTATACCCTTGCTCATCATCATATGGCACTTTCCAGTGCTCAAAGATAGCTAGGTTTTCTCATAGCATTTTAAAAACTTCTCTAAGTTTTTCAATTCCTCCTCAAAGTCACTTCCATACGGGGTAAAGTCATCCATGAAAATCTCCATACTGTCATTGACCATCTCTGAAAAGATACCAATCATAGCTCTCTGAAAGGTGGCTGGTGCGTTGCACAAACTGAAGGGGAGTACCTTGGATGCAAAGGTACCCTAGGGATAGGTGAAAGTGGTCTTGTCTTGGTCCTCATGAGAAATCTGGATTTGATTGTACCTGCTAAACCCATCTAGAAAGGAGAAGAAGTTCTTCCTAGACATGGTGTCAAGTACCTAAGCAATGAAAGGCAAAGGAAAATGGTATTTTTGCATTGCCTTGTTTAAATATTTGTAATCTATGCACACTCTCCATTTCTCATTTTTCTTGGGTACTAGCACGAGTGGAGAGACCCATTTTCTATTTGATATTGAGTATATAAACCCTGCTTCTAGGATTTTTTGAATTTCCTGTTGTCCCTAAGATTGGGGTTCATCCTTTGTTGTGGTTGGCACACAGGCCGGGAGTCACTCTTGATATAAATGTGGTGGGTGCACATATTAGAAAGGATACCCTTCATATTCGTGTACTCCCAGTAAAATTCCCCCTTATGTTTTTTCAAGAGAGTGATCAAGCGTTCATGTTCATCAGGAGCGAGATTGGGATTGATGTCCAGTGTTTTTCCCAGCTCTATCTCATCTGGAACACTTTTCAAATTTTTCAGCACTGGAATTATGTGGGTGTCACTGACTAATGTCTCCTCTATGATATTTTATGGCTCTTCTTCACCTAGGGTACTACTCAGCATCTGATAAATTTTTTTGTTGGTAGAAGTGGGCTCATTGATGAAACTATTAATGGCATTGTTTTCTATTTCATCCTTGAAGGTCAAGGCCTTCCCTATTGTTAACAATGGCTAAACACCCTCCTCTTCCTCTAGCTCCATCCATAATGGAGTTTCGACTTCTAGACTAGGTCGAGCTAGAGGATACAAGGTAAGGTTTTTTGTTTCGGTCCCATCTGAGATGGTCATAGACCCTGACCGACAGTTGATGCAAGCATCTATTGTGGCTAACTAGGGTCTTCCTAGGATCAGTGGGTGTCCCCCTAGCTGTGACTTGGGTTGTAAAACCAAGAAATCAGCAGGGTATTCCCATGAGTCAATTGAGACGATGAGGTCATCCAAGATTCCCTTGGGTTTGATAGTGGACCTGTCAGCTAGTTTTAAAATGGTAGGGGTTGGTCGAAGATTGGTGAGCCCAAGTTTTCGTACAGTTTCTATGGCCATAACATTAATAGTTGCACCTAGATCTACCAGCACATTTGGTATCTGTGTGTTCCCAATATGCACTATGACAGTAGGGTTCCCAGGGTCATCATATTTGGGCAAGAGAGCTTTTCCCATTATTAGTTTAGATAGTTTCACTATGACATGGATAGTGGGAGGATCCCTGGGTTTTCTACCTGGTTTTCTTACACATAGGTCCCAAATTGTTTTGGCATAAATAGGCACATCATGGAGGGTCTACAATAGTGGAATTTTGACATATAGATTTTTCAACTCTCCTAAGAGGTTAAACTGGTGTTGTTCCATTGCTTTGTGTGTGTCAGTATTTCAGGATAGGGAGGTTCTCTAATCAGTTGTGTAGGATGTGTTTCAATAGTTGTTTCTCTGTTTGTTTCAGTTGGTGTCTCGGTAAAAATTTCAACATCCTCAATAATAGGGATTGTTGTGTGGGATGTGTACTGTTGGTTCATTGTTTCTTCAGACACAGAGGATGGAACATCCTCAATGACTAAAGGCTCCACTACTATCCCTGATCTTAAGCGTATGTCGTTGCATGGAACTGGAGTAATGGAGTAAGTGGGCATGTTGGCAGTCTCAAACTGGTGGATTTCTTTATTGTTTAGGTTGGGGTTAGGTTGAGCAGGAAGTTGCGGTCATATAGGAATTTAGGTGTATTATTGTTCTGGAGTTGCAACTGCAGCTGTTGATACTACTGGTATGGATAAGGGTATTGTTGGTGAGGAAAATGTTGATGTGGAAACTATTGAGGAGATTGGATATGGAGAAACTGGTTTCTTGGATGGGAGTTCCTCCACCTAGGAGACCAAGAATTCTGTTGGTTTGGTGGTTGTGTCCAAGGGGTCCAGGAGTTGAAATTATGCATAGGAAGTTGAGAAGGATGCCATTCATGGTTGGAATAAGGTGAAGGGAATTGTGTATTCATGTGATGCATATTATTCCAATTATTCATATTATTCAAAAATGGAAATGAGTCTGGATTCATACCTTGGTTTCAAGGTTTCCAAGGATTTTTCTGGATAATGAAGTAGGATGGTTCCACATCTAGAGTTCATTCCTGTAGAATTGCCTTCACTTGAGGTAGTGAGGGGCACTCCTTTGTATCATGGTTCAGTTCACGGAGCTAGCATACTTCCACCTTGTCGAGTGGGCACTCCTTCAGTGGATGCTTCTTCCTACATCTAGAGCAAAATACACCGAGTGTTAGATCTTCTACTACTTACTTTTGCTTCTCCCTTAGGACATCTATTTCTGAGGAGAAGGAGCTCATCATCTCTGTTTTGAAGTTCTCAAGAAGGTTTCCTATTTATGCTCTGGTGGCTCCTCTGTTGGATGACTTCTATGTTCTATCGAAGACATCTCGTTCTAATTTGTCCCATTTGTTGGTTCTGGAAAATCCTCTGGAATACCTTCTACATAATTCAACAATATTTTCAAAGGATTCCTTCGAGATATCCCCCTTTCCCAGCAGGTTCAACATACCTAGGCAGTCTTCCCTAATCCCACAAAGTAGGATTATCTTGAGTACATCTAACCCCATATTAGTTTGTCCAGCCCTCTGCACATTGTATAGGAGCCTTTCAACAAAATATTCCAAACTTTCTTCATCCCTTTGTACCATCTTGAACATCTCTTCTATTTTATCTTTAGTGTTGCAGTACTCCTGGTATTTTTCCATGAACAACTATTTCATTTGATCCCATGTGGTGACAGTTTCACCATCCAGGCTCATGAACCAACATAGCGTGTTATCCTTCAAAGTAGCAGGAAAATGTTTTAACTTTTGCTCGCTGGAAGTGTAGTCATAGCTGTGACAGAGGATGTCAAACTCGAAGAGGAATTCATCTAGATCCTATGTGGCCTTTCCATGAAAATGAGGTAATATTGATGGTGATATGTTCTTCATGAGGGCTTGTCCAACTAGCTGTCGAATGGGGAACTGGAGTGTAGCAACTGTACCCTCATGCAGGGGATCATCGTCATTGTGATGATTCTCCCCTATCACTTCTTCATGATCTTTCAATTCATGTCTGTTATTCATATTTTCTTCTGCTCTCTTTTGCCTTTGTTTCCTCTAATCATCCCGCTTCCGATGAAACTGTGTCTACTCCTCCTTTGTCACCTCTGTCCTATTAACGTGATAAATCATGTCTCGATCACCTGTTCCCACAGCACTGACTCTGTCTTCCTCCACAAGGACACCTAAGGGTGTCACAACTCCCCCTGTTTTCTCCACTATGGAAACTAATGCTTCCACCCTGGTGGTAATTGGGATTCTTCTGACAAAGGATCCCTGATGGTGAGCTCCAATAGAGGAATTGGTTCTAGAAACCAGATTGTCAATGAATGTTATTCTTCTCAATGTTGGATTGCTACCACGACCTTGACCACTTGTAATGTTAGTATTCTGGGTAGTTCTAGGGGTTTTGGGAATGTCACGCTGTACTCTCCTCGTACCCAAAACATGCAAACTTAAAGACTGGAGAAAAATGAATAGATGCAACTACTATGGTATCTAATAATTACATTCCCTGACAACGACGTCAAAATGTTGGTCACTCTATATGGTAGTTAATTAAAACCACCATGCAGAATGCTCAATATAAATTGTCAACCCAGGGAAGTCTTTTTATTTCAAAGATAATTCACACTATCTGTTCTTAAACACTAAGTTGTTGATGAACTGAATAAACTATCCTACTTAGTTATTTAGTCAACTCCTCCCATAATTAAACTGATCTAAACTACCTATCTAAGAATTCAGAATTACAATCACTTCCTACAAATTCAATTCAACAAAGAATGATTCATGAAATAAATATCTAGAGTTACTTTTGCATTTTGCATAAAGTTAAATCCTATTTTACCAAACTATATGCAAATTCATTGTGACTAGTTTAATTCAACCTTAATCTAGGAATAAGAAATAACAAGAATTAAATCAAACAAATCTAAGCTATAGTATACCTGAATTAGCAAACCTAATAAAGACAAGTAACTGAAAGGAGCTGAGGAAGATCTTGATTGTTACAGCTATCACACACATGCGTAAAGGAAATTAACCTACACATTTGATTGTCACACCACACTGCTGCAGCTTAAAGGAAATGCAAGTACTGAGTATTCAAGGAAACACAATGATTAAACATTATTGTTGTAGCTACTGAAACAAATGCATCGAATGTAACTTCCACACCACACAACCAACTAAAAAAAAATCTAACTAACTCGACGATCTCTGTGGAAAGGCGGGCCCAACCTTCGAACAGAGATGCCGAAACTAACAAAAGTTAAAACACGAAGATCTGAAGAATCCTGCTCCTTATATTAAATGGTGGAATGAAAGTATAGTCTTTGTTACAACTCACACAATAAAAGCAAATATTATCCAACCCCTAGATCCGAATGTTTCCCAATACTTACACATCAATAATCGTAACCCTCACCCACTAATATCAGGTAGCCATGAAGATATGCGATCTTCAAGCTTCCCTGTTACATGCATTGTTATAGTTGTGGGTGGAATTAAACAGAAGCAGGGAATATAGGAAATTCTATTTCTTGAGCCATTAAATAAATAACAAAACCAATTCAAGAGTTTCCTTGACGATTGCAGCTAACTATAAGCAGCGGCGCGTTGTTGCAACTAAGTCTATTGTAGCCATGTCTGTTGTAGCCCGCGTGGAATGATGACCTTTGGTAGAAATAGAATTGGTAGGTCATAGCTGGAAGTGAACGCTCATCTCCTCTTTGGACCACTGCGACTGCTACACCTGTATTCTCTGACAGCTTGCACTATCTTTGTAAAATCATAATGTGTTAGCATAATTCAAGAAGCAAAGTCCTGATTATAGCAATCATAAGCATTAATAAGATGAAACAATAATTAATCATACCTGTGAAGATTCAGGGCTCAAGTGAGGAAAGAGCATTTGTTTGGTGTGCAGAATGGAGTAAGACAAGACAAATAGGGTATAATGGATGTGGTTAAAAAGGGGCATTTTGGGACCCAACAGTTTCCTTGCATGACAGGAGGAGAGTCAGGTGGTAAACCTTGCAACCTACGAGAACGTCTCATGAGCAGATCAGCCAAGATGTTGGCTGAGGCTTTCTACTTTAGAACCCTGTACAAAGAAGAGATCACATGCAAAAAAACCTATGCAATCTAAGGCCACAAAAAACCTTAAATGATAGGATGGGCTTATGATAGCCAATTCCTCACTAGGATTGTCAAGTTGTCACAACTCGTGATATACCGCAGGGTTCAATAGTAAAACATGACAAGGAGGATTAAGATTGTACCCTTTCCTGAATACCCAACTACCTAGACGACACGTGCGCAATAGCTCCCCAAGTAGTTAGCAAAGGGAAAGCAGAGCACAAGAGAGGCAGCACGGTGCGAACATGGTCAATTCAGAGCCATGGATCCAGGACCCTAACCAAGTGAGAAAATCATTTTGGCCATCTTGTTGGAGCAATACATCGAGAACAAGATGGGGTATATAGAGGGGTCTCCCGGTATACTCAAGGTACGTGGGAGCTCAAATCCGTATTAGTGTTGTCTAATGCAGAACTGTCCGAAAGGGCCTTCTGATATACAACCGAGTACATGAAGTACATTTCGATATACATCAAGGGTACGTGAAAAGTCGTTCGATATACCAGCATTACATGGAAGAACCACACAATCCCCAAGATGCAGTTGATGATCCTCCAAGACAAGTTTAAGACAAGTTTTTAAAGAAAGATGAGATGGGAGATATGCCACTAGAAACTAGAGATATTGTTACTCGTGACATGGAAGTTTGACTATTCATTGGTTATTGAGCAGTAAATATTTAGTTAAACAAATTCCAAGAATCTTGCAAAACACTCGTTGAAGTGGGTATCTCATTGAGAGAAGTTTCTACAATTTAATCCTGATCAAACAACTTCCAAGAATCTTGCGAGAACACTTGTGAAGTGGCAACAAACTCAGTTTTACATTTAATGCACTATTTTGATATACGGTGATCTATATAAGACACCAGTTATCTAATTAATATAGAAACAATTATGTTAAGTATTTCATTAAAAGATTATATTCTCTTTGCTTGTATATATAGGTAGTCGATTGTTGGAATAAGGGGACTACAAAATATATAATAAAATAAACTATGTTACCATTGCGATTAGTCATTTTGTTATCTAGTCCAGTGTTCATTCCTGCGTGAATCCTGAGACTACAATTGGAGGGGGCCCACTCTGGTGGTACGTTGTTTTATTGTTCATAATTTAGTCTATAACCTCCTATTTATATTTTGATTTTTCTTAATAGATTTGCAGAATATTTATATGTACAAGTTTAGCTTATTTTCTGAAATCTGTGACCAATAAGTTGATTGGTTTGACACACTAATAGGCTATCTTTAAGAGCTTCTGGAATGCTATTGTGAGGTTTACAATCTACTTGTGTTCACAAATATTCATATTATTTGATATTGTTTTATTTTAATTCAAATATAACACTGGTTTGTTTAGCCAACAGTTCGTAATTTAATTTCCTGTGAACTTACTTTCAAAAAGATCATACAACTGAGCTAGATATTGTTCTACAACATCTCTGAATTGCCTCAAGCATGATCATGTTTATAAGTTTATTTTAGATATCAAAATTACATTCTGTTCTTCACTATAGACAATATATAACCATTCCGTAATCATTAATTTTGCTTCCGTGTAAAGCATTCTATGTTCAAAACCCTTTTAGTCCAAATATAATTTCGCTTCCATGTAAAGTGCTCTGTGTTCAAAACCTTGTATACTCGTTTATTGTTTAATAACACGAAAAGTTATAAGCTTATTCTAACCTTTATAAAGCTCCAGGTCATTGTATCATTTAAAGTAAGTGTAAATAAATATCATAATCATTATATTGTTTGTTTTTGTCAACTTATAATTTATAATCTGTATATTCCACTATATCTCAAATTAATGTATTAAAAGCTTTCATCAGAAATATCTTGACATAATTTCTTTATTATATATTTGGTTAAGTAAAGAATTTCCCTTTTAGAACCTTGTCTTGGTGATTATAGATATTTTCCATCTGACGTATAGTTATAACATCATTTTTATAGAGCATAATTTAATAATATGAACCTTACTATAAATATAACCAAAACTTATTTGCTATTATAGATATTTTGAAATTAACAAATAGACAACTTAAGAAATTAATTTAGTTTTAATTTTACTGTTTCTTAGTTTTTATATAGAAGTATATTCATAATTTATTTTATACAATTTAAAATAAAGCATTTATAATATTTTATATTTTTAAATCTAATCATTACAAATAGTGTTGGTTGTGGAGCATGATCTTACAGATCTAGAGATATTATTTAGTCGTATTTGTACCTCAGGTGTACTGTACACTCGTTGGCCAACAATTATGCAGACCCACGGTATTGGGTTAACTGTAGTATTTTCCTATGGTATTTTCTCCTATAAAAGAAAGCATTGTAACATGACAGTGTATGGTATTATAGCATTGTAAACAATCTATGTGATTGTGTGAGAGAGACTGTGAGAGCGTGAAGAGTAAGTGTAGCGGTTTTGCTGCATGTGGTATCCCTTTATCTTTCTGGACTGTAATAAAATGACTGGCAATTTCTTTGCGGACGTAGCCCATCGTTTGGGTGAACCACATTATATCTGTGTCTCTCTGTAATGGGTTTAATGTGTTTTGCATCTTGTTTAATGATTTAACTGTATATCTATTATTGCTCTGTGGTCCTGGTTTCTAACAATTGGTATCAGAGCCAAAAAGTCTATTTGGTTGGTAAACTCGCAGGAAACAAGGATTCCTTGTTCGAGTAGGAGTAATGGTGGAAGAAGAAAAGTTTAGGGTCGAGAAATTTAACTGCCAAAACTATCAGTTATGGAAGATGCAAATGGAGGACTATCTGTACCAGAAGGATCTGTA